>OX463848.1:13642100-13926607 GCA_949825065.1 Odontocerum albicorne
AAAAAATTAAACATAATTTTAACAAACAAAAAGGGGAAACCGAAGTATCTTGCATGTTTGATTGTGTATTTATAATCATTTATTGTTTCTATTTTTTAAATTCTAAACATGATTCGAATTTTTCCCTACACTTTCCTTCCTACATTCAGTAAACTAATGGCTCTTTACCTTCCACACTATTCTTACACCATTCCCTTTATATAACGGAACTACCACTGCATTCATTCATAATCATCGGCATATTAATCAATATGATGTCTTGTAATATTTAATATTTATCCGTTTCTTGTTTTTTTTTTAAATTTACATTCAACACAATTGTAACATTTCCTTCGGCCTTCGAGACGTATAATTTCGCCGGGCAATGCGAGTCACATTGTTAATACCGGTAACTACTGTAATCGGTGTGTGCAAGAGCATCGTCATGCAATGTGAGCAGTCCACAATGATCCGCTTGGATACATTTATCATCTTCGATTACAAACCAAGCGAAGCTGTTATCGTCTAAACATCTTATCTCTGATCTTAACTACTACGGTATTCAATTATAAAATTGTATTCAATTGTCCTCCGAACTTCAGGACTGGCTTTGTGCAGGTTAATACGCCTGCCCTATCTGGAACAGACCAAGTCACATGGACGTAACCCTAAGCGAATGAGCCGTTGCACACTAACGATGTGCTGAATCCGATGGCACACCGAAGTGAGATGATCAGAAGACTCTATTTTTTTCCCTTTTTTGAAATAATAGATATGATCGAAGTCATTAGACATCCTTATACCCCTCAATACCATGTGGAAAAAATGTCCGTGTCGTTCAAGGGGAGTAGCACAGCTTGGGTTTCGAACCGCCGACTTTCCGCACGGTCCTATGTGCCAGCGCGCGGATCTGCACCTCTGTATATGTCTGCTAAAATGATTCTGAGCTCGAAGGTCGGATTAATGGGGCTGAAAACAATGTTTGCCCCTATGCACGGTCTGGTGACAAATCCGAATTAGTGATTCGGATATAACATATTTATTGTGCGAATCACCAATTAGTGATTCGGATATAACATATTTATTGTGCGAATCACCATTCGGAGTTGTTGAAGGGTAACATACAAATGAATGGATGAACAAAGAACGGAATGTTTAACAATTTGAAAAGTTGCAGCAGTTGCCATGAAATTATTCGCATATTTCATTGATGCGTTCCTATTACGGTGGCGAGTATAATAGAAGGCACAGTACAAAGTGGGGGTTAGGTTACTTGTCGTTGGTGCCACCGGATATGACTACTTAATTCAATTCATAACAAACATATCCTGTTATAATAGGGGATGGGGGTTCAGAATTTAGAAACTCCTTTCTGCATTGGCTCCCTGATAATTCGTTCATCGGTCCCCGATAACACTTCTGCGCCATTTGACTCGACCTGCTGCTCTTTGCTTTCCAATTTTGCTCAATATTTTTGTTCGAGGGCATATGGTTACACATTGTATGTTTTTTCAAGTTGGAACCATGAAACACACATTTTACTGAACTGATTTTTTGACTTAGAGCATCAGATATTTTAGATAAACCTAAAAAATATAAATTATGAACTAGATATTTTTGACACATCCTCGTATAAACAGATTTTCATTTCCAATGCAGCTAACTTGAGACTAAATTATACTATACCAATAAGGTTCAAAAGTTTCCGACCTGAATAACAAGCGCCCATGCTGCAGCATCTCCATCGTTTTTCGCAGACGAATAGCTTCCATAGGCAGACAGATATAGAAAACTCCGAAGGTGTTTTATTAGACGATGTCCCTAGTTTTGACCTTCAGTGATCCTAGTCACTAACTTGTAATAATCCGTACTCCTAGTTATGAATCCGTAAAATTGCTGAATGTGTCTCGTACACGTGAAGCATATTCATTCTCCCATATCTAACTCCACAAGCATGGAATCGTCAGTGCGTGTGACTGAGGTAATGTAATATAAAACGTACGACTCCAGCACTCTATCTCAAAGGGATCACATCACATCTATTTGGAACGTATTATGCTAGAAGAATTATATTCAATTTCGACCAAGCGTTGTGTTCCGCGAACGGAATCAATAGATCCAGTCAGTTTGCGTGGCATATTCCGTTTCGATACATAAGTGATATGTCTCAAATATATGACGCAATATTACCCATTAATATAGTTGATTATCTAAAAAAAATCTCGTGGCTCCGCAATATACGTGATTGGACTGGCATAAGGGGCGTTGGAGATCTTTTTCGGGCTGCCGGGGACAAAGATATCTACTCTCGAGTGATATTCAACGTTGGGGGGACCTGGCATGACACTGAGAAGATCTAAAAAACTATTTCATGTATAAAAAAACTTTATTTAAAGTCGTATCATCTATCGAAGTTCAGCTTTGTGGAACTTCATATTATAACAAAAGCAAATAACACTTCATTATTCGACTAATTGTGATTGAGGAAAGATATAAGGATTGTCTCTGAGATCTTGTGTGAAGTACCTGAGGACTAGGACCTGTGTAGAGGTGTTTGTTATCTAGCTGATGACACTGTGGCTGCCAGACAAAAGCGAAACTACCTTATAGTTGAAAACATGCGACAACCTAACCGGGCGACTTTGCTGTTCAAGTGTGACTGACATCTGCGGCAGAGTATGTGTTTCGGGAATTGAGCTGTTGTCCCACAAGAAGTATCATGACAGACGGGGAACAGCTCCATACTTCTGTTGAAATAGCGAGGGAATCCTCGACTTCAAGTCCTAGCTACGTCGACAGTGACTTGATTATGTGACACTTTTTTCTATCTCAGATTCCGATGGATTGTTTTTTTCTGATTTATCGCGAGAACAATGCTTTGTATAATATTTCCAGAGTTATTATGAGACTATTGGAAAAAGTTTTCGGAATGATTTACTCATTGTGTATTTAGTAATTAAAATATATATTGTTAAAACCCTGCTCTTCTCAACGTTCCTGTTTGTCTCATAAATTTAGACAATAAAAATCAAATCAAAATCAAGGATAGACTCTTTCGAGTTGTGGTGTTATAGAGAATTGCCGACGGAACTACAAATAAATACCTCTACAACTTAACATCTTAGAGAGGCATTCAAAATTATGCACTCGTTGCATTCTTCAGTTACATTTTGCGAAAAGAGGGTATGGAGAGACTCATAGTTTTTGGCAATGTGAAAGGAGTCGCAAAAACAGAGGTAAAATACATGCGTTGGAGCGACCAGGTAAAGAGTATTATGGACCAGCATTTGCCACAAGCTCTTCGGACAGCGAAATGACTAAAAGATTAGAAAAGAATGTGCGCTTAAAGTAATTCAAGTGTGGATCATGTTTCTCAGCGCAACGACGCAGAGGAAAAGGAAGAATTTAGAGTTGGTTAGTCAACGTTTCAGACTGATCGCACAGTGGTATTCAGGAGTCATTGGTTCCACTTTCGGGTTCGGTTAATACGTATGTACAATAGAACTACAAACTGCTCAAGAATGACTGTGCTGTGCCGCAGTGCTGTCCGCCAGTCTGAAATGTTGATAAATCAACTATAAATATATATGTTACGTTTTCTCGAATCGCCATTAACTGTCAAATAAAAATCAATAAACATTTAATAGAAATTAAAATAAATATTAGTTGATTGAACTGCGTTAACAATATTAATTACGCAAGCTAGCGGTGAAAAAACTTTTTTGAGAAAGTTGGTTTTCTTCAGTAAATTTTTGTATGCTGAAACAAAAAAAAAAACACTTAAAACCTCATAGAAGGTACCGTCTATCACAAAATGTATTTTCGTGCAGAATTTATAAACAAAGTAAGGTAGTGGTGTTTAACATCGTTGTGGCAATTTTTCTAACATTTCAGTTGCTAGTGACAGCTACACCTGTAATAGAACAAAATAGTACAAATACTTAAGTTAAGAACTATAATCAAATCGTTTTTTTGATAAATATATCCAGCATTTGCCACAAAACCTGTTTTATTTGACCACTTTTCTCTATTAAATTTCATACCGCTACATTCACTTGACTTGACTTTAAATGCTAATGCGAATTGTGTAAAAATAATACATGGTATGGTTTTAATATAACTTGCATTATTATTTATGTATTTAACATTTTTATTGTAAATATAATCTGGAGGGCTTATTGCGAGGCAGAAATCTCGTCCAACCAACCAGACAAAATTAAATGAAGCAAGTTACATGGTCGCAAACACATTCAAATGACTATTTATCCCCACGAAATCCATGAACACATACGTGAGCATATGCCCACAAACCCCAAAAAGACGGACAATCACCCGAACATTCCTTTTCACATAAAGTGAAATATCATCAATCAAAGAAAAAGGAAGAGATGGTGGAGAGGAAAGGAAAAGAAAAATCAGGAATGAGACACGTTATATTACTGACTAGATATTAATAGTTTTCTCAGTCACTTCTTAAAGCATGCCAAGGACGAAGCGAGTCTAACATTGGTTTGTAACTGATTCTAGAGTCTCACTGCATGGACAGTAAAGGACGACGTAAAAAAAAAGAGGAGCGGTGAACTGAAAAGGCCAATAAAGAATCTCTGTTTGAGCGTGGCGCTAATCCATGATCGGAAAAACGCTGAAAATTTTCGGCGAGATAAATGGGGGCGGCGGAAAAGTTAAGGATATTTTACAATAGAGAAAGTATATGAATTTGGCATCTATTTCTAACATTCAACCAGTTCAATGCCTTTCGGTATGAATTTATATGATCGTACTTTCGTAGGTTGAAAATAAATCTTAGACAAACATTTTGAAGACGCTGTAATTTGTCCAGCTGTTCTTCTGTAACATCCAAGTAACAGACGTCCGCATAGTCTAGAATCGGAAAGAGCAGAGATTGCACGAGTAAAATTTTGGTTTTAGCAGGCAGGAAATCTTTGCAACACTTTAAGGGAATGAAGGCTGAAAAAGATCCGTCGGCTGTCTCATTTATTTGATCTCGCCATGACAGTGTTATCTATTAGCACTCCTTGGTTTTTAACATGTTTATGTAATGGTATGATATAGCCATCAAGTAATATTGGAGGAAGTACTCGTAAGTCAGTGTTGAATTTACCGAGAAGATGAGGGCTGCCAATGAGGATCGCTTGTGGCATCGTAGGATTAATAAGTAAGCCATGCTCCCCAGTCCACTCGGAGATCGATTGCATTATATTACATTAAACACTATATTGTTTAAGATGTGTTTGATGTGCGCAGCTTTAAAAAGCATTTCAAGGCAACTGTTTTTGGGTGATCTTATCAAAATGTATAGTTTTCAGCGGTTTTCTTACCAAATATGTGTTTCTGAACATATACAGATGCGGGAAAGTGCCTAATCTGATAGCCGCAGTCACTACCTTTCAATCCTTACACTCAACATATACATGTTTAAATATTTATTTTGAATATTTTTATTATGTCAATAATATTGGGTACGAATTCTTAGTTAGAGCCCCCTTTAGGAGAGTTTGCTCTCTAAACGGCGCTTTGTAAATTGTTATTTCTTATTATTTTTATAGAATTTTGACTGAGCTCAGTTTTGGTTTTAGTACCCCTAAAAACTATAAATATTCAAAAAACTTTTATAAATCTTTATTTTGCAAGCCTGTTATCAGTTAAAACAATTCAGTGTTAATATTGGACGAAACTGATAGTTTCATAATCAAAACCCTACGGATACATACCATATGTTTTATTTTGCGTCCTAACCGTAATATTTGTAGCAAAAATTAAATGACGGATCATGATAGTTTAAATATTGTATTGTAATACTTAACAACTTTCATGACACGCCATATTTGGTAATTGCTTCAATTTGGAAATGGTCATTAGATTCCAAATTATAGAGCAAAAACAGGGGCAAACTCCTAGCTCATAGGTACATTTAGTATTTTTTCAAAAAATAAAAGTAACTATAAAGATGACAATATTTTTTTCTAACTTTGCACAGTCAATATAAATTATCAAATTTTAATTAGCTGTCGAAATACACTATTGTACGCTTTAATTTGAGACGTAACAACTCCCGACGATATTTGACAACTGATTCGGATAGTGGATTGAAGAAAAAAATGTGTTAAAATAAAATATTTACGAAAATCCAATTAGGCATGCAAAAAACACTTTCTGTCATGATAGATAGATTTATCGACCAATAAATATGTGATTTTTTAATAATTAATGACAAATCCATCGGAAATATTATAAACAAAGCATCCCCACAATGAACACTACTGTTTGCCGCCGAATGAATGGCATAAGGGATGTAATGACGTCACAACACCACAACTCAATCACAGTATGTTTCGAAGACACTTTGGTTTCATACAATGTTAAATTTATTTATTTAATAAAAAAAACTAATTTTAAAGAAAACAAGACTAGGTTCAGACTAGCGTAATTTACGACGCTCAAATTGGGTCGCGTAATTACATTACCTTTCCTTTCATACATAACTGCATGTAACGCTAGATTACCGCGTAAATTGAGTCATTACATGGATTCATTATAACCAAGTCACATTTTACGCCAAATGCTGCGTATGCAGGTGAACTACGTTTGCCTACGCTGTGTAAATTGCACGAATATTTTCAATCGATGCGGTTGAAATGTCATACACGTATTCAAGTCTGAACGTATCAAACTTGCGTAGCATACGCAAGCATAAACACATGCTTGGGGTGATACAGTTTCAAAATGTTTGCGCGACTGAATATAACCGATTGTATGGCACGACCACAACGCACTGTAACGTGAAATCAATTGAATCGCGTAATTATCGCTGGTTATTTATGCTAATCTGAACTTTTCGTTAGTTATGTCAGTCTGAACCTATCGAGACAAGCCAAGTTATACTATTTCACATTTGCTATATATTAAAAACTATCTACCCGTAGTTTGCAAACACCATATTTAAAATTTTATTTTTCAATGTTACTCATGTATAATTACTCTCTGCAATCTTGGATACTCGTACATAAAATAATTTTATATTGAGATATTGATTCTTTGGTTTTATGACCAAGAATCCACGTCATTTTATGATCAAGTTACACTATAAAGCCCCTCGACATGATATATTCCATGCAATGAATTTTTATTATTTAATGTTGTTTATAAGATAAAAACAATTTCTTCTTATTCGTCTACCGTGTCTCAACGCCATAAATTGACCATACCATATAGCACTTATTCATGCATTGCCGGAGTTTAAGACTCAAGTTAAGTTTAAGTTGCCGAAGTTTAAGATTTAAGTTAAGATAAGTTTCGTGTGAATTACCAAAAGCCATAAGAGATATTAAAGATGTGATAAATATAAAACGGGAATTAAAAAGTGGCTGAGAGAATTCAGAACAGAGTTTGTAAGAGATAATGTCAAAACAAACTAAAATGGAGTCAAAATCATACAATTTAAAAATATTTCTTTTGCAGTTCCTTTTTCGTTATTTTTTTGTGGATTGATAAGTGCTATTTTTATCAATACCACTAAGTGAATGGTCCTTTGAAAAAAAGTTTTTAATACTTTTTTATATAGTCAATGAAATTATGGTGGGTTTTTTATACTTCAGATTTTTTATACTTATGTTTTTTTATACTTTATTCACATAGATGTTTCTATTTTTTTATTTTGTTTTTATCGTTTGTTTTATTTAAACTACCTGCCTTAAGACGGGGATACGCATAGTTAGGCAGGAGAATGATTTGCGTATTAAATTGTAAAAAAGTGTAAATAAGTGAAAAAAAATTTATTATTGTAGGAACATCGACTTAAAAAATCCTGCACTTGACGATTCAACGGGCTTCTAACTTATCTATCTGGGTTTAAAAAATCTGTTTTTCCCTTTTACTCCGTATTGATTTTTGGTTTCAATTTTGTACCTATAGAGTACTCGTACTTTGATTTTTTTGACATATTGTTTATTTTTCATAAATTTTTGAAGACGCCAAAAAGCAAATATCCCAATGTTTTGGGAACTACTCAATGGCTGATATTTCCTGAATTGTGTATGATAGAAAAAAAAATCTTATACAACTCATTTTAAGCCCCTTTAAAGGGCTTTAGAATAATTTGTAAGTTGAAAGGAGTTAGTTTATTTTTCTTAACATTTTTTACCAAAAGGAGCGCTATGTGATTTCCTTACCGTATTCAGAAAATATCAACAATTATGTTTTTTCAAAACATGCTGATTTTTGAAGTTTTTTGTCAAATTTTTATTTAATAACTATAATACAAACTGTAAACCGACCATCTAAAGGTGGAAAGTGTATGTTAATTTGACGGGGAATTACTCAATAGTCAAAATATTTGTCTCACGCAATTTATCAAGTCGTTTTGTCTAGATGCAATTTTCTTACTAAAAATCCCCCTGTTACTGTTATTTTTTTTCAAAACAAGTGTCAAAAGGATACAAAAAGTATAAATTTATTTCCATTTTTTTAGCAAAAATATTTTTTTTTTGGTTTATAAATTTGCACGATGATAAATAATTTAAAACGGAATCTTTTGATTTACTTTTGATTTATTTTTTTGTGTATTTACTTTTTTTCACATACAACTGCAGTTAAGCAAACTTTTCATTGTTTTATATCTTTTATTTCTGACTTTTCAGTTATTTTTATTCTTCATGTAAAAAAAGTGTATTATTTATTCTGTAATATAAAAAAAGTGTATTATTTATTCTGTAATATAAAAAAAAGTGTATTATTGCAAAAATCTTTTTTTTTACTTTATTTTTAATGGAAAATATTTTTGTCTCGGTCGCTTTATTAAATAATTCGCTCTTTTGGAACCTTGTCATTTAGCAATATTAAAAAAAATGAATATTTCCGGTTTCCGAACTTAACGAACCGAAACGAAATTGATGACATTAAAAATTGAAAAATGCTCAATACTCCCTGTTACAAGGCCAGCTTGAAATATTTTTTTAGCCTATTGCATTATTAAAAAAACTAAACTTACTGCTATCATCTATGAGAGTAGACTGATTTTTTTATCTTCACTACAATGACACTTCTTCTTCTTCCTAGTGTCATGTCAGGTCCCCCCAACGTTGACTATCACCTGAGAGTAATCGTCTTTATCCCCGGCAGCCCGAAAAAGATCCTCAACGCTTCTTATAGCAGTCCAATCACGTATATTGCGGAGCCAGGAGATTTTCCTCCTGCCAACACCCCTTCGACCCTGTATTTTGCCTTGGATGATCAGGTGCAGTAATTTGTACTTTTCTCCTCTAAGTACGTGACCCAAATAGGACATCTTTCGGATTTTAATATTAGTCAGCTGCAACTCTCTATCAACTTTGGCTCTTTGAAGAACCCTTGTGTTGCTGACCATATCCGTCCAGGGTATCCGTAGCATTCTCTGGTCTATCCACATTTCGAATGCTTCCAGTCGGTTTATACTACCAACTTTGATGGTCTATGATTCCACTCCATGTAATAACACTGACCAAACGTAGCATTTGACTAACCGTTGTCGAAGTTTCAAGTTTAGATTATCATCGCAGAATACGCTTCTCATTTTATTAAAAGCCGCACTTGACTTCGGTTTCTGAGTCGAGGTCTTCCACTAGGATACTTCCGAGGTATTTAAATTATTTCACTCTCTATATCTGCACCGTTCTACCCTGCCGGCCAAACGCCATGAACTTAGTTTTACTCACGTTTATGTTCAGCCCCAGCCTCACTCCGGCTTCATTAATTCTATCTATAAGCGTTTAAAGGTCGTCAATACTGTCTGCCAGAACAACCGTATCATCTGCGTACCTGACGATTGATTGACGCGATTGACGCATACAACATTCACTTTGACAATGATACAATAATAATACAATAATATATTAAGAAGTTGTTGCTGTAAATTGATACAGTAAAATAAAGGATATAGATCTGTCTGTCTGTTTGATAAAACAAATTACAAGATCTGTTTTTAATATACTATATGAGTCTACATCTTATTTTTAAGACTACATAATATACTTAAGACTACATCATATTTTTAACACTACATCATATATTTAAAACTATATCATGTATTCTACATAACTTATAAGTGTACTTCATTGATGAGACTACATAATTTATAAGACAACATTATTTATGAGACAACATCATTTATAAGACATCTTTTATTAGATTACATCATTTTTAAACTACATAAGACTGGTTAACACTAAGGGCCTATAAAAACAGCTTTCTGGTTGATTGGAAGAGATTGCCACATGGCAATAAACTCGCCAGGTTAAATAATAAAAAAAAAGACTGATTAATTTATAAGACTTCTTAATTTATAAGGCTACATATTTTATAAAATTACATAATATATTTAAAAGTGCATTATTTATAAGACAACATAAATTATAAAAGTATATTATTACAATAATATCAACATTAAACCTATGCCTACTTAAAAGGGTTGTTATTGTTATGTCTAATAACCCGAGTTGGAACAAATACATAACTGATATTGTAAAAAGAGTCAATTCACTTATATAATATATGATACATTAAAAAAGAAAGATTTCAGTCGAATAATTCCACAAATATTATTTTTAAACCTTTGCTACAATTTAATAACTATTTTACGAATGTATTGAACTTGTTGAAAGGGTTCACAGACGAGAAACGAAAATTCCAAAATATCTGACATGAAAATTGTCTGCTTTCATTGAAGTTGCCTACTCTGATTTGGGCTTGTTTGAGTGCTATAAGGCCTATAAGATATTGAGCAATGATTATAATTCCTCAGAACTATGCTAATATTTTCATAAACAAAACACATTTGAGATGGCGTCAGTTACGCTTTCTAAAACTAAATTCCACAATAATCCAAGGAAACATTGTTTTACTAACCGAGTTGTGGAATCATGGAACAAACTACCCAATATTGTAGTGAATGTTGTGATATTGAAACAGTTTTAAAACCGAGTGGACAAGTTACTACGCAAAACTCAGAAGTGCTGATTGGTTTCTTTTACTTCTTTTTTAATCGTTTTTCAATAAACATGTGACAGTTAACTTGATGTAGATGTTATCAAAATTAATGCTGCATGTCTATAATAGTAATCATAATCATTTATAAGACTACATCATTTATAACATTACACAATATATTTTAGACATTATACATTTAACATTACCTATCTGTCATATAATTTATTGTATAAGACATCATAATGTATTTAAAACCATCACATTATTCAACAGGTGACAAGTTTCTAAGGTTTTTGATGGAATAAAAGCAGGAGATTTATCTAGAAACTACTGAAATGCTGAAATGACCACTTACCCCTTTCGTGCGTTTTTTTTATTAATATAGTAAAAGCCTAGTTTACTGGGGACACGACAAATGAAAGGCAATAAACCCAGATATATTAAAATTGTGTATTCAAATTAAATTGCCTGTTGTTTTTTCGCAAATTGTGTATTTTATAGATTTCTTGTCATGTGTAAATAAAATAAAATTAAAATAAATAAATTATATTATTTATTTGACACTTCATTGTAAAACAATCTGGTGGACTTATTGCAATGTAGCAATCTCTTTCAATCAATCATAAAGAGGCCTTAAGTGAATACCAGCCTGGAATACTTTTTAAAAAATCGATAGTAATAAAATCCGCAACCCCTAGATTGGTTGATAAGCGTCTTACCAACAGGACCTCAGAGGTATACTCCTCTCCAAAACAATATCTCTCAGACATGTATCCGAAAGTACAATAGAGACATCCTTTTTTTTTTTTATTAAACAAAGTAAATTATTGTACAAACATATGTCAAGGCTATACCTATGTACAAATTTATTACTTAACTAATCTTAATTATATGTTATAATTTATGAACTTACTTAATCTTATTTTCCTACATATCATTTTATTTTATTTATTCAATCTTAATATAATATATGAGATCTTAGAAATAATTAGCACCTACATACTACTTATAACTAGATAACAATTCTTACACTAATTATTTAGCAAAAACAAGTCCACTCGTTCAGGCTACTTGTATTCCATCACATTCACTCAGACCTTGGTCGTCCCAGCTAATACTGTAGGTGGACTAGTCAGGCAACAGATAATACTTCGGGAGCTTGTGCTTATAACGGAAGGGTAGGTCAGATTTACTCTCGTAAGCCCCCAGGGCAGAAAAAGAGACATCCTACAAAGACATAAAATTATTTATTTACTTAACACTTCATTGTAAAAATAATCTAGCGGAATTATTGCCAGGCAGCAATCTCTTCCAACTAATTAAACAGTCAAAAGTTGATAAAGGAACGTACTTGGTCGCAAAAAATATTGAAATCAATAAATAATCATCTTTTTAAAATGTATAAACAACATACATACTCGAAGTAATAATAAAAGTGAGGTATCATTAATCAAAGGAAAAGGAAGGGATGGTGGAGAGGAAAGAAAAATCAGGAATGAAACACGTTATATTACTGACTAGAGATTAAGAATATTTTCAGTCGCTATTTAAAACACGCCAATGACGGAGCGAGTCTAATATTAGATTGTAACCGGTTCCAGAGTCTAACTGTATGGACAGTAAAGGACGATGTTAAAAGAAGAGCGGTGAACTGAGAAAGCCAAGAAATAATCGTGTTTGAGCGTAGCGCAAGTCCATGGTCGGAAAGACGCTGAATATTCTCGTCGAGACAAAAGGGAAAAGCGAGACAGTTAAGGATATTATTCAATAGTGACAGTATGTGAATTTTGCGTTTATTTCTCACATTCAACCAGTGATGTGATTGGGTTAAAAAGAAATTTCATATAAACATTTTGAAGACGTAATTTGTCCAGCTGTTTCTCCATAACATCCAAATAACAGACGTCCGTATAGCCCAAAATCGAAAAGAGCAGAAATTGTTTTCATTTTATGATACAAATAAAATTTTATAGGAGGGGTTGTTCGTTAATTGTAGAAATTTTCCAAATGACAACTGATATTTCTTTAACGAAAACTGTTTTATAGAAACGAAAATTTCAGTTCATAAAATATTACTTGTTTTCTCCTATTTATATTTACATGTTAATAGTTACCTGTAAAATATGAATATTATTCTCTAAAATGTTGAATCCTAGATGCAGAAAAATTTATTTTTATATGGTATATATTTTTAATTGTTGTTGGAACATTTATCATTTCCATAATTTATTTTACAAACGCAATAGCCATTGTAAGAATGATTGATTAACATCCAAGCGTCCCGTGTGATTCCCGAGGGTTTCAAGAATGGTTTAACTAGAAGGTTTTTTCCTTCTGAATTTATTGTTACACTTAGAAGCTACCTAAGATATTTGAGGTGTATGGCCGCAAGGTAACTCACTGGACTTGCGTGTGGTTCGAACCCTGCGCTGTGCTATTCCCCTCGAATGACAGACATGCCTCCTCCCCTAGTATTCGGGGATATAAGGTTACCTATGACTCTGGCCATATATATTCTTTAAAACAAATGTAAAAAAAACATACCGGTGGGCTCGGTATGCCATCGGATCCAGAACAAAGGTGTGGCCGCTGAGTTTGCTGGTGTGCAACGGATTACTCACTTAAAAGAGGAGAAAAATTATGAAAAAAACTCAATGGCACAACTTTGCTTTCCAACTAAATTAACATTGGAATGGCGAGGGGATCCTCGACTACGAGGCCGAGCAATGAGGACGATATAGAATAAATTATTTAAGCGCTCTTGTGGTAACTGGTGGTTTGAAATAGTATTACAGTATTATTATTGCTTTCAATCTGTTAACATTTAAATGTTTGACTTAATTTTTTTTGTATGACATATTGAATAGATTGACAAACAAGTTTTTGTACAAAATTATCACGAAACTGACATGTGCAAGAATAAATAAAAAAATGTATTCTGGTTCCTGGTGGTAGAGAGGTTGCATTATATTTATTGGTCTAAATAATAAAAGGCTATGTCTACTGCAGGACTGGTTATATCAGTTCTTGGAACAGCAATTGAAATTATTAGACACGACTTCCGTGGTCTAGTTGGTAAGACACCTGCCTTTCAACTCGAGGTTGCGGTTTGGATTTCCGTTGGTATCCAAATTTTTTATGAGGGATTCCTGTCTATTTTTCACTTAAGTCCTCTGTAAATCTTTCAGGTTGGTTGGAAAAGATTGCCACATGGCAATAAATTCGCAAGTTTGTATTATGTGGGGACAAGAAAATTGTAATACAATACAATAAAACTATCCATTACGGAATAATGCAATATCTGTAATTTTGATTATTTATTTATTGACAAAATAAACGACATTATATTATATAATAATACAATATCTATAATTTTGGTTATTTATTTATTAACAAAATAAATAACACTATAGAATAAAGCAAAATCTGTAATTTTGATAATTTATTTGTTGACAAAATAAACAATCTTATAGAATAAAACAATATATGTAATTTTGATTATTTATTTATTGACAAAATAAACGATATTATAGTGAGTATTATAGTAGTCCTTAGTGAGAGACAGGCAAAAGCCTAGTTTTAGAAAGGCAACAAACCCAGATCCATTAAAATTGTGTTTCCGAATTAAATTACCTGTTGTTTTTTCGCAAATTATGTATATTTCTTGTCATGTGTAAAATAAATAGAATAAAGCAATTCTATTATTTTGATAATTTATATATTGACGTGGGTGAAACAATTTTCTGTTTGCAACTACACCTGGATGGAAGCATTTAGTATACAAGAAGATCCACAAACATACAGCATATAAAACTGGTCATTATTTTGTCAGGTTTTAAAAGAGATATCAATCAAATGCCAACATTCATTTTCTATATATGATACATCCGAAGCCTAGCCCTAAAGTTCCACATTAATTTCTCCTGGCCATTTCTCGCGGTATTGTCCCGATTTCGTGTGGGGCCGCGTTTATTAAGTTCCTGTACATCCATCATTTTTTACGGATGGAACTGAAGGTCTTCGTGTAAAATTCGCCTCACACTCCGATCAGACATTCCCATAGCGGCTGGACGTTGTGGATGTTGAGTAACGGCCTATCTCATTGTTTGGACATTTTGTGGTGTTCGAACGCTGCAAGTTCTTCTCGGCGGTTTATTTTTAAAGCCAAACATGTGACTCTGGAATTTGTTATCCTTTAAAATATGGTCTTCCTGTACGACTGAAATTGAATCCGCACAAAATGATGTATGATTAGGGACTTAATGAACGTGATCCGACATGAAATCGGGCCAATACCACCAATGAGCAGGAGAGAACCAATGAGCAGGTGAGGCTTCAAACGTGTGAAAATGCAGGTCGGCATTTAATTGATGTAATTTTTAAAACAAGGCAAATAAATGGTAAATATTTATTCTTTCAGATAGTAAAATACGACCTCCGTGGCTTGGTGGCAAGACACTTGTCTGCCGAACCCAGATTTTTTAAAATAGGATTCCAGTCTGGTTAACACTTAGGGCCTATAAAAAACATCTTTCTTTTTGGCTGGAAGAGATTGCCACATGGCAATAAACTCGCCAGGTTAAAAGAAAAAAAAATCTTACAGAAAAGTATGATATCTTTTTCATTCACATTTCAATACAAGACATAATTTCTGTTGCACTCTGCATTTACTAATACGTGTACTCTTTCAAGGTGGTCTAGACTCTAAAGCATTAACGATTCTTTATATTTTTTCTTCAAACAAGAATGAAATGTTTTTTTTTTGGCTCACATTTATACCCAGTCCCAAAACCAAATTTTTATTCTGGTACACCGAATTTCGATTCCATTTGCAGAAGATATACATACACCATCACGCCGTATCCCTTGCCGGATAGGCATAGAGAACAGATCTCCTTAATTTTCCATCCAAGAACCCAAACGCCATGTATAATCTTCTATTATTCATACTTCGCACTACACATTCTTTTAAAATCTAGTACACTTGTTCCAGCCACGTTTTCCTCAGCCTACTTCTTCTACGTACACTATTAAATTCTAACTTTCGTTATTCATTCTCTTCCAATATTCAAACTTTCTTTCTTCAACTTACATAAATCATACATTTTTTTCCATGCATTAAATTCTGACGCCTTTATTTTGTTTTCTTTTATAAAAGACATTGATATAACATATATCCACATTTTAACTTAGTGCACATATCTCCACACCATTAATCTTACTTTTACCCTTATTTTGCCAAGTTCAAAATTCACTTCCATATGTCAAAGTGGGCAACAACAATAATTGTCATATATTACCATTTTCACCACATTTGATATTTTGCGTGGTTTTTATATGTTACGTTAAGTATTCAATTTACCTTGTTCACTGTTGCAACCTCTCTTTCCATGTTTCTTTCAACTGACCTATCAAACGTAAATACGCTGCCAAGACATAACAAAGCTCATCTACCTGTTTTAGTTTCTCTGAGTAGCCAATACATGACTTTTTATCACAATTCTGTATATAACCATTACCTTCGATTTCGCTACATTGTATTATTGTATTAAACTTTCATTATATACAGTACAACCTAGTAGCCTTATTGTTATGTGGCAATATCTTCCAATCAACCAAATAGATGTTAAAGAGGTCTTAAGTGAAGACGATACTGGATTTTTTAAAATCTGGATTCCAATGGGAACCGAACCCACAACCTGGGAGACAAACGTCTTACCAACTAGGCCACGGATTTCATCTACATTCATTATTAAGACTTTATTCTATAAATGATAATTAAGATTGAAAACTAAATATATCTTGGCTTTATACCTAATAAAAAGCGCTTATACTCAGAAACATATAAAAATAAATTATATAAATTCTGAAAGTTGAACAATTGCGGGAGTTTGGTCAGCTAAGGTGCAGGCTACTATCGAAGGTTGCCCACCATCATCACAATCCTTACCCTGTTCATTGCAGCTCGGAACAACTCAGTAGAACTTGTTGTTTTTAATTAACATGTACAACGGTGTGGGCAGAAAAACATGTGATAACTCGCGGCCGGTATCGCTCTCTATTGATGGGGATGCATCTTGACTGACTGGGGGGGGGGGAGGATGTTATGAAATGAGCCTAGACCTTTTGATTGCTTCTCTCTTAAATGTATTTTCTTCGACAATATTCTGAGATAAATATGTATGTAATTTCACGATATACGCTGTGTATGTATATATGTACATACCATGTTGCTATCAATAAACTTATATTTATTTATTTATAACTGCACCCAAATCATTCCCGCATATTCTTAATAATTTATGAGACCTTTGTCTTCTTCTACATCGTTTAAATTTCTATTGTATTTATAGTACAGAATTCTAAATTTCTACTGTATTTATAGTACAGAATTCTAAATTTCTGTTGTATTTGTGGTAAAAAAAATATTTAAAAAATTATAAACGTCCGATAATTCGGCTGAATTAATTTTTGCATATTATGCTAAATGCAAATTGCGTGTTTTTGCATACCCCGACATAATGATTAATCTCTTAAACGACTGGTACGATACACAAAATATTTGCCTTTTTGTGGCATAATCAGGCATGTAATTTGACGGATTTTTGGATTTGCATGTAATTTGACGGAATTTGTATATATTGCAAAAAATATCAGTTTTTTAAGGTCAAGATATTAAACCATTCATAATTTGTCTAAAAGCTTCGAAGCATGATTCGATAATCGCATATCATTTGCCAAATTAGCTGTGTGAAATTTTATAATTTGCTCTTATTTTATCAAATATTGCATGCAATCAACCATCAAACTATAAATATGAGAAAATCAGAAACTCCGTTAGTTCAAATCTCAAACTGTTTGGTCAATTGTTATTCATCTCACATTCGATTTTCAACCAATATGTAATCTAAAAATCAGACACTCGGTTGGTTCAAATTTAAAACTATTTAGCCAATTGTCTTTATTTTTGCATTCAAATTTCAACCAAGCCTAAAAATCAGACACTCGGTTGGTTCAAATTTCAAACTGTTTAGCCGATTGTTTTTCATTTTGCATTCGATTTTCAACTAATATTTAGTCAAAAATCAGACACTGTGTTGGTTCAAAAATTAATGCTCCTCTTAACAGGTCAGTTGAAAAATAAAAACTGCTAAAAAAGTTATATAAACGAATATTTGTTTTCAAGTTGTGGAAACTTAAAAAAATCAGGATTGCTTACCAACCCCATTAAAAGTTGAAGAAACTGACGCAGTGGTTCATTTTCATCTTTAAAAATAGTTCTATTACGGCAGCGTATTTAAATGTTTCGCCAAGAGATCTCTCAGCTGTGAAATTGACAGAAATGTAGAATTAGCATGTAGTATTAATTAAGCCACAGTTATAAACTTCTTTAAAATTATTTTCTCTCAGAACGCTGACTAAAGTTACGTTTTTGCTGTGCTGCTTCAGCACGAACCTCGATTGCTTCCTCTTCAGTCTCTTGCTCTTGTTGCACTTATCGAAAATCACGCTTTTGTTTAGCTCCCGCAGTGCTACGCTCGTTGGCTTCCTCTTCAATCTCTTGCTGTTGTTGCACTTATCGAAAATTTCGCAATTACTGAGTGTGTATCGTGATGCTCATTGACTTCCTCTGTTATTTGTCTCTCGGGTTCTTACCTCCGATAGTATTGCACATATACTCGTATGCAGCACGCTTTATTCTTATTTTGTTTGTATTCAGTTCTATGTATTTAACTAAACCGTATGACAACAATTAACTTATTTGAAAACATCAATATACTCGTATACAATACCAAACCATAAATGTGATATGAATAATCAAAACGTAAATATTATAATAAAACATAACTATAACACCTATTCTTACATACGAACAAACGTTTTTATATTATTTAACGATAAATAAATTCATCAATATTTTATAACGCTTAAGAAGTAATATTCAAGCATACTCATTTAAAAAATATAGGATAGAGTCATGGGTAAAATTAATTATTTTTACAATAAAGGTGTTGCAGTGATCTCTTTTGGACTCGTTCTCGATCGAAAATGATGTATAAAAAATATATATGTTTATATATTTATTACACAAAATATATTTTTTTATATTACATGAAATAATAAAAGATATTAAAAATATACGGTTAATATAAAATGATAACGTCAACACAAGATGAAAACTCAAATTGAATGAAAATTATGCGTGTGCAGTTCCCTCTTTCTTGATTCTGGGGATTATAAGTGATTTTTGTGTCTACAAATATGTGAATGATCCTTTGTTCATTGAATATTTCCGATTTAAATGCTCTTTTTTGGTGTAATTTGATTTTGAGTGCACTTAAGGAGAGTCTGCTCTCTAAGCGGAGCGAAACTATTTATTCGCACATTTTCCTTTTTTTTAATTATTATTTATAAATCTTATTTTTAAGTATGATTTTGTTTTCTTATAACTGTTTCATACTACAATGTATAATTGTATATCATAGTAAAACACTTTCGTTGTATACAGTACTTATTGCCTTATTGCCATGTGACAATTTCTTACAACCAACCAGAAAGATGTTAAAATAGCCTTAAGTGAAAAACACACTGGAATCCTTTTTTTTAATCTGGGTTCCAGCGGGATTTGAACCCGCAACCTCCGGGCTGGGAGATAAGCGTCTTACCAACTCGGCCACAACAGGAACGATGATAGTAAGGCAGGGAATATGCCTAATAAGGCTGGTAAGTACGTATTAAAAAAAATCATGTAAATTAAAAGTGATTAAAGATCAACTTTAATAAATATACCATTTTTCTCTATCCAGGGCCTAAGTCATCAGGCATAAATAAACACAGGCGTAAATAAAACTTGGACTACCTGATAACTAAAGCGCTTTTGTAGTGATTTCTAAGAAGAAAAAAATAACAATAATGTCTGACAGTCCTATACGAGTATAATTGACACTGTTAGCTGTTGATGGTCGAAATTGACCATACTAAATACTAAATAAAGTCATTAGTGCAACGTGCTCTGTGTCGGAATACTTCGGGGTCGAGGAAACTGAAACGCTATGCATGTTTGCATGTGTGCATTTATATTCATTCATTGTTTCTAATTGTATTATACTTCAACATTGTACCGTTTATTTAAACAAATATTTATAAAATTAATGCATAGATTTACTTTTGATTGTAAATTATTTTCTTTTTAATTTTATTCTTTCCAGATTTAGAAATGTCAATATGTATACGAAATGTCAATAAATAATTTTACCTAAATTATTGATAAACATCTTTTTTCTTAATCGTGGTTTTACGAATAATTTATATCAATGTTAAGATGTTTTTATTTATGCAACAGCTATTTTCAATTCGTAAAAAAATTAAGGTATATATGATATGTAAAAGAAAGTATTTGACTACCTCATTTTTAGTCATTTTTAAAAGCAAATGTGTGCTGTTAATATGTTTGAACTTTGCATCGTTTGACACATCAAATTAACGACATTCTGACATTCTGCTAATCACGTGATACCGTATAAATATAATTAGCACATATTTTACGATTATACATTATGTTTCGAAATGAATTAATTTCGCAAATTCGTAATATGCAAATTTGTATGACAATTGTGCGGTGAGAGTATAAACATACAAACCATCAAGCTATCTCCTTGCCGGAGTTGGCAGAGAGGACAGAGCGCCATGCTTTCCTATCTTAAAATCTTCTCATACAGCTTCTATAAATCCATAAATCTTTTCATACAACTTCTACGATTTCTCTGACTTTCTATGTTTCCTTCTTAGAGGCTATCTTTCACTTGATCCAACCATACTTTCCTTGATCTTACTCTCACACGCCGTCCACTCACATTTACAGTATTTGTCTGTTTTGTAAGTCTTTCCTCATTCATACGTTCTACATACATGCCCAAACCATGTCAGCGTGCTCTTCTTCAAGTTACTTAACACATCAGCCATAAGTTCACATATATCCTTAATCACATATATCGCTAAAAATAGCGAATTTTGTATTGATCGGCAAACTTTTGTTAAATAAACCAGACAATTACGAGTATTAAAACCATTGTTTCTACATTCTAATTTCCACGCACGACACTTCAAAAAAGATCACTTTGATTTGCCGGCCGCGTATAATTTATTAAATTTGACCGGTCACGCTCCGGGTCTAACTTGGGTTGAAGCTTTATGGTGGTTATCCTGTGGCACAGAAGAACTAAGACGACAAGACCATCCGCAGAGCTTGAGCTGCCCTGGAAGGAGTCATTTGCCTTCTCCTATCATGTGGATGATGTTGGATTCCACCATTGGATATATCGCCGATACTCGATCGCCATTGCCTCGTCTATTGCCAGCAGATGCACCACCACGAGCAGGTGAGGTTCACTTTTGGGATGATGGGATGATGTTGCAGCCCCTTACATCCTACAAAAATTAAGTTATAAAAGCAAATGAGATAAATTGACATATATAACAAGGAAAAAATGAACCTCTATTTGAGTGGCAAACTAAATGTACTTGAGAATTATTTACGGCATCGTGAATTAAGTTTGTTTTTATTGCCGTTTTCACGAATTGATTTACTAAGTGCGTCACCACTCATACACGGAATGACCTTGTTAAACAAATTTTCCGATATTGATATCCTCCATATCTCCGTGGATAAACTGAGAATTGATTTCCTTAATAAACTTGGTAGACGTAACTGAACACTTCACAGGGAAGCAAGTCTAAAATTAATAACAAAAGGAACAAAGATAAGTAATCATTGTTCCTTTTATTATTTTTAGACTGGATTATATTTTAGTCTTGGTCTGTTTTTGTATTATATATTTTAATTAATGTTATTGGGTTAAACATGTATCAAAGTAAAATAAAATATATCCGTAGGATTTACAGTATTGCATTATATTGTATTACACTTTCATTGTATACATTACAACCTGGCGGGCTTATTGTCATGTGGCAATATATTCCAACTAAACAGAAATATGTTAAAGAGGCCTTAAATGAAAACCAGACTGGAATCCTTTTTAAAAAAAACTGTGTTACAAATTAATGATAAGTGCATAATAAATGCGTTAGAAATGCTAGCATCGCGTAGAATATCGGATATCACAATGTTTGTCAAATTAATAAACAATATCGATAGAGTAGGAAATTGGATATAGGATAACTGTTTGTTAGAGATGAATACATACCAAAATACATACCATCACGTATTTTCCCTATCGGGGTAAGCAAGAGAGCGCCATACTTACATATCTCGACACACGTCATTTGCCACTTCTACATCTTTACACCTTCTCGTACAACTTTTACGATTTCTCTGAATTTTTACGTTTCCTTCTTTTAGAATACTTGATCCAACCATACTTTCTTTGGTCTTCTTCTCACACCGAGAGAGATGTTATAAGTATAATCAAGAAAGGACTCTTGAGATGGTTTGACCATATTGCGAGAATGAGTTGCAAAAGATCGATGTGTTAATATAAATACAAGAAGAGCAATGATACTCGTGCTGTGAAATGGCTCAGCTTTGCCTACATATCTTATTCAGGAGCTTAATCATCAATTTATTCACCGATATATGGAATATATCGATTTTGGAAAAAGTCACTATATAAGATCATTCCGTGTGCGAGTAATGACGATTTTAATAGCCAAGTCCGTGAATACGACACCGAAAAGAATCTTAATTCACGATGGCGTAAATGATTATCAGGTACATTTAACAAAAGTTTGTCAAGCAACAAAAGGTTTGCCATTTTTCCTGTTAGTAATTTAAATATATATAAACAGGGGTGTCGATCTCTTCTAACGCTTTAAGAAACTTGACTTTCACTGACGTTACATATATGTGGATCGCGCTGAGCTGATGGTCATGCTGAATCATGTTCACAGCACGCAGGCTAATTCTCTAAAATTATCTATTTCTCTAAGATCGTGAAATTGCTAACAATTTATTTTGTTGTGGCAGCAGTGTAAATAGTTTGGAAATTTATCATACTTTGTTTGGAGAGTGTCTCTCAAATGAATTGGATAATCAGCTGTGCTCATTAAAAAAGGTGAAAAGTTGGCGGAGGTAGGAGGGGAAAATGAACTAGAATTGAAATTCTCTTTGAATTAATTTTGCATTAATTTGTTGCCAGATGTAAATACAACTGATTCTTCACTGCTTATTACCAGGCAGTGAGCGAAGAAACAAGTCGATTACGGTTTTAAAGTGATATAAAAGGAAAAATAACATACAGGACTAAAACTAAAATCAAATCAAAATAGTAAAGTATGTCTATGTTAAGTACCGATTACTTTGCTGATAAAATACAAATAAAACAATTAAAAAAGACGCCAAAAACTAAATTTAAATAGTATAGACTGTAATTTGTTTAGTCAAACACTGTTTATTCCACTTTATATAACGGTATAATCCAAACAAGGAGCACAAACAAAACTGAATTGTGTTCGAACTGGTACCAACATATATGCGTCTAACGGTGAAAATTGGGGTTGGGGATTGTCGACGGAGGTAGGCAGGAGATAATTTCAGCAAGCAGCGGTGAGATCTTGGGAAAATATGTATTTGCCAGATGTTAATCCCAATGCGCCAAAATTTAAATAACCTTTTTTCCTCTTTAAAAGGAATATATGTATAAAATAAGTTGCCATATAAATTATTTATCAAAATCAGAAGTGTCTGAAATAAGGAATGAGGCTTTAAATGATAAAACAGTAATACATATATGGTATTATAAATATATAATTGGATTTATAATTCATACACAAGCATACAAAAAATAATTAGGACTGAAAGCAAGTTAAACATTTTGACTAAATAACCCTATTATTTAAAGATTTATATATTCAAGTTTCAGAGGATCGAAATTAAGAATGACGAAAAAAAACAATAGGAATATTTTATTGAAGTTACATACATAGCAATTAATTGCTAGTTTAGAGATAACTCAGCCCATCCACAACCTGAACACGATAATTAAAAATAATAGAAACGTACCCCACGTATATAATTATGAATCAATTTTTCTAAGAACTTGCCAGACAGTAATGCGGATTGGCTAACCAGGAAATGACATCGGTTCAATAATTTTTACTTAACAAATTGATAAGTCAGACCCAAGGTTGTTTTGTTATATTCTTTTTTTTCTAAACATATGCAGTTATATTTTACAATAGTTTTTATAAATATATTATATTATATATTATGTATAGTTAAGGCATTAATATTGTAGAGGTTTAAAGACATTGTAATTTGTTTTTATCAAACACTGATTATTCCACATTTTGTAACGGTATAACCCTACTGGTTTCAAGGCTTTCACCTTATCATCAGGGGGGCACGAACAAGACTGAATTCTGTTCGAACTGGTACCGACATACACGCTTCTAAGTCAGTGCATAGAAGTGAACATCTAACAAACACATATATTCCAAGAATCTCGCCACTGCTCGCTGAGGTTGTCTCCTCCCTCCCTCCACCCACTATCTCCAACCCAAATGTTTACCGTTAGAAGCGTGTATGTCGGTACCAGTTCGAACATAATTCAGTCTTGTTTGTGCTCCCTTGATGATGAGGCGAAGGCCTTGAAACCGGTAGGGTTATATCGTTACAAAAAGTGGAATAAAATGTGTTTGATAAAAACAAATTACAAATACTATTGATATTATTTATGAACACCTCATACATACACTACACTCCACCTAAAGTGGAATCAGTTACTTTCGCATATCGAAAGATTTAGAAAGATGTCTTTATAGGTCATCTACCAATGGTAAGTTTCTGCTTTTTTATATTTAACAAATATGTTTTCTAAACATATGCGGATGCGGGCATTTGATTGCAGCCGTCATCTTCCCATTCTTACACTCAACTAATTTTATTTTTATAATATCTTTTATACTCGTATGTCAAAAAAAGTGTGTTCGAATCCCTAGTTATAGCGTCAATCTTGAAGGATGATTTTTTTTCAACAGTTTCATATATGACAGAATACGGAATGAAGTGATAAGGGGTGAACTTAATGTTGTTGTGTTGAGTAAGTTGAATATCAATTAGTGATGGTTTGGGCATGTCAAACGAATGAACGAATACATACTAACAAAACTAATATATAGTGCAAATGTGAGAGGAAAACGTATTACAGGAGACCAAGGAAAGCAAGGCTGGATTAAATTAATGATATTTTGATAGAAGGAAATGTAAAAAAAAACAGAAATCGTAGGATTTGTATGAGAAGGTGTATGGATGAAGAATAGGTGAAGGAGGATAAGAAAATCCTGTTCCCTACCCCGCCCCGGGAAAATCCTGTTGCAAAATTTACTAAATCAAATATGCATTTACGTTACAGTAAGATAGGGTAAGCATGTTTCACTTCAATTTCACGGAAAAACCGGGCTATGGTGGCCCTTTATTTAGGGCGCTTGTATATGACGCAAATATTGCACATAAATTTGCGAGGTCCTGGCCGAATTGATTATTAACAATTTTATTTTTATTTAATTATTTAGCCGTAATTTAAATTCATTAACATTCAACGACGCTAATTACGAATAGTATTCAGTCAAGGATTGAAAAAAAATTCAAACTCAATTAATTTTATTATCAAAATATTAAAATTCGTGGATAACTGCGCTTTTGTTATAAAAAAGATGTTAATTAATGGATATCGATAAATAAATCCTGCTTTTATTATAAACAAGTAAATATGAAGAATTCAGTACAAATACTGAATATACAAAAAAAACTACTAAAATATTTTTTGATTATTTTTATATGTGAGTGAAACGTGGACGTGAAAAAAATACTGATAGGAGCCGAAATGCGTGTATTGGGAAAAATACGTGGAGTTACAATGTATGACAGAATAAAAGAATGAAGTAAAAAAGGATTGTTGTAAACTTAAGGCTGATGTGTTAAGTAAAACGAAGAAGAGCACGCTGAGATGGTTTGGGAATGTGGAACGAATGAATGAAGAAATACTAACAACACAGATATACACATGTAGTGCAGATATATCTGTTTTATTATTGTAACATTTTTCAAACATGTATATTTGTTGTTCTTACATTATGATTGTTTTACATATTGTTGTTCTTACATTATGATTGTTTTACAAATGGATTTATAAAATAATATGAAGAAGGGAGCATTTAGATGGTTTGGAAATATGCAGAGTATGAATGACTAAGCGTGCATAAAAATCACAAGTGCAAGGTGTGCGTAGAACAGGTAGACCGAGGAAACTGGTTGGATCAAGTATTTCAGATTTTGAAAAAAAAGTAACGTAAGAAATAGGAATTATATCATATTGTGAATGTGGAGGAAGCGAAAGATCTATACTACGAGTAGAATAGAAAAATAAGATATGTTCTCTATGCATACTTCACAAGGGACATGGTGTATGTATGTTATTTTCATTTGAATTTCCATAGAATCAGGATATATTTATAATAGGCATCCACTCAAACTAGAATGATTTGTGCCACCAAATTAAAGCCACTGTGCAATTATATGAGTCAATTCAAAAAACTAATTTTAAAATATGTCGATTCTATATAAATTAAAATTTCAACTGATTAAGCTTAAAAAAAATACAATCGATCTATATCATAAATGGAAAAGTTCCACGAAACAAGAAGAAACGCAACATTCATTGGACGCGGTACATACTATATATGGCTTTTAATAAATCAAACATGTCTCGCAAAGGACAACCGTAAAATCCATCGTCTATAGTTTCAACTCCAGACCACACTCGCAGCCAGGATTCTTCATAATACTCATTCTGTCAAGGTGACAAGCCACCACGCAGTGGCCCGTCCTCAAACGACACAACATGACAAAAAATATTGTATTATTATAGTTAATAAAATCTGGTTGGTACGAAGAGGCCGGTTGGTATCATATGTCAACCGTTTATACGAGTATATAAATAAATAAATCCGCCCGGTTGTGAGTACTTTATACAAAATCATGGTGTATGCATACATATTATCTCAGAATGATAATAAAAAAAAGTATGCAAGTAAAAGTTAAGAATCCAATCAAGTTGAATCTTTCCATAAACTATGATTGTTAATTGAGAAAACTGTAAATATTATAATTAAATAGAAAAACCAACCGGTTATGAACAGAGATGTGACAATAGAGTTATTATAAACGAGTCAGTTAGTTTATATTTATTCTAAGGCAGGTGTCATTAAAACAAAGTTAATAAATCGTTGTCATTACTTAACCAACTTTTTATAATCTTTTATGTCTTTTTAATCTTTTTTCTTGTTTAAATCATCTTCTTTTATTAAGCTTACATGTATACATATCATCAAACCATGCCCATTTTGGAATTGATAGAAAAGACAGATTTATACATTTTTCTATCCCCGTCCATACATGTCGTTATACATGTTCTCCTATTTCTCATACTTCTTACTTTTATTTTGTATGCTTAAAGAATTAAAAATAACAAAATATTGTTTTGTTTTTTTTTTTGTGTAAACGACATTCAACTGTTAGGGGATGCGGCGCTTCCACAGCATCTATGGACGCCACACCACTGGTAGTTACTTTTCAGGATGGCTTTGTCAAGTTCCTGCAAAGAACATGTATTTTGGCATCCAGCACAGAGCATAAAAAATGTCATATTTTGTCTCTCGTCGCATTTGACAATCTTCAGGTGGTAGAACCGGAGTCTATTGGAATCACAAAAGACCGGTCATTGGGTTAAACATGTACCAAATGTTAAATAAAATAAGGAAAATAATAATAAGTAGGTGCGCGTCTAGGATCGTGCTGTTCTATTACAGAAGATCATATGTGTAAGTGGAACAGTAACACAAGATTGATGGAATTCTAGATGGCGATGGAATTCCAGACTACGAGGCCCTGCAACAGTAACGATATAGTGACAACTCAAGAAATGCCACAATAAATTTCCTTCACTTTTAAACAATACCTAATTAACATGTCAAAAACAAATAACAAATTAGCCTTTCAATTAGCTGAATTCAAATACAAGCCAACGCCAAAAGCTTTACACAAGTGTTATCCCTGAGTATATCAATACTTGACACTGATTCTCTCTTGTGACGTATAAAGCATAAGCAATTAATTGCTCGAGATTTAATAAAATATTTACGACCTCCGTGCCCTAGTTAATAAGTCGCTTCTCTCCCAACCTAGAGGTTGCGGGTTCAAATCCCGCTGGAACTCATTTTTTTTAAAGGATTAAGGCCTCTTTAACACATTTCTGATTGGTTGGAAGAGATTACCACATTACAATACGCCTACTAGGTTGTACTATATGCAATACAATACAAAAATATATTTTTTATTCCAAAAATACAGCCATATAACCGCTTGTTTGTTCGGATAACAATACTTAATGTCGATTCTATATAATTTAAAATTTCAACTGATTAAGCTTACAAAAAATACAATCGATCTATATGATAAGTGGAAAATTGGCTTCATTTAGGTCAGTCAACCATACAAATGCGAAAAACTAGTGTTATCTTATGACGACTAGTGTTTTCTTATGATGACTTCCGCGGATAAGTAAGTATTTCGGGTTCGAGGGTTGTCTCTATACTGGATACAATGAAATAATAATACAATTTGTACTAAATTTAGTGTAACAAACAACCTTTGAGGCATATCTTGAGATAGTTTGCTCAGAACATGTGTGTTATATTGGTCCACTGTTGATGAGAGATATGTGAATTGTAAACAATACTAAAATGTAGCAGTGAATAATTAACTAAAATGTTGAGTAATAGTTCAGCAGTGAATGAAACCTTCAATGCTTCATTCAATTATCAACACGATAGATAATTAGTCGCTACCTTGAGCCACGTCACCAGCAGCGCAATTTGCAACAATGATTTAAAAGTATTTGACTAGCGGATCATCTCTCCCATTGTATTCTAGAAATTATTACCTCTTTCATAATAACAAATAACTAAAAAAAATTACCTGAAAAATAGAAATGGATCGTTGAATATTACATAAGCCTGTCTTATTCTACTTAATTCGTTCAATACAGCGTCAATTCAATTGGAAAGCGAAGCTGTGCCGTGGAGGGTTTTTTTAAGGTGGAGATTTTTTTCGTCGTCGTTGCCAGGGCTCGTAGTCGAGGATCCCCTCGCCATTTCAACGTTAATTCAATTGGAAAGTAAAGTTGTGTTTTGAAGGGTGTTTTTAAGTGAGTGAGCCGCTGCGCACCAGTAAAGTCACAGGCCACACCGTTGCACGGGATCTAATGGAACACCGAAGTCAGACGATCGGAGCTCACCGCTATGTTTTTTCCTCTCTTTTGAAAGAATAGATCTGACCCGAGTCAAATGTATCTTTACGAGTATACCCCCGAACACTAGGCGTTAAAAATGCCTGCGTCATTCAAGGGGAGTAGCACAGTGCGGGGTTCGAACCGACGACCTTCCGCACGGAAGCCCAGCGCGTTAGTTCGCGACCATGCACCTCAATAATTACTTAATTACACTTTCGTTTTATAAAGTACTCTACTTAATTACACTTTCATTTTATAGAGTACTCTACTTAATTACACTTTTGTTTTATAGAGTACTCTACTTAATTACACTTTCGTTTTCTACTTAATTACACTTTCGCCATATACATTACAACCTGGAGGTTTTATCACCATGTAGTAATGTCTTCCAACCAGCCTGTGATATTTTAAACAGGCCTTAAGTGAAAACTTTCAACTTGGAATACGGCTGCCTTACCCACTAGGCCATGGAAGTCATTTATCATTACGAACAGTAGTCAGTCCTCAATGCAAAAAGTATTTTATTAACAAACCCCTACTCAATTCCCCCAGTTCTAAGGTCAGTTTCGGTTTCAATGGTCAAAATTATATTGGAAATTATATACATTATGCCGGATGTATACTTCAAAAACATAAATATCTGCGATGCTGGACCAGTCTCAGAGATCAAAGGAAGAAAGTGGATGGCACAAAGCTGTTTCTTCAAAACACAAAATCTCCTCTGCAACGAGGGTTTTAATCTCGACTCGGTTTTTTTCAGACGCAATGCAAATTTTGCGTTGCGTCTGAAAAAAAGAAAAACTTCAAAGAAGAAGAATTAACAAAACCAGTTTTTTAATGTTACTTTTTCTCTATTTGTTCACTTTCTTAAAATTAAAAGAAATAATAAAACACACTTGTAAGTGATGATGATGATGCACGACAATGTTGTATAATATTAACAATGGTTAATTATTAAATTTGATATTCAGCAGATCAAGATAACGATGGGAATAGTGTTTCATGGTGTTTTATGATGAGATACTCGTATTATGAATACTATAAAAATTATCTATTCAATACAGGAAAATCATTTAATTTCAGTGAGGTTTTTTTATAATTGTTCTGCTTTGAACATGGTTGCTTCACGCCTGTATTAATCAACATACCCGTACATACATACCATCACGCTATTTCCCTGTCTAGCTAAGCAGAGAAGATAGAGCGACATACATATTTCGCCTCTTTTACATCCATATGCATTTTCATAGAACTGAAATTTCTTTGACTTCTTTCAAAAATCAATCTCTTGATTCAACCATACTTTTCTTGGTATTTCTTTACTACGCTTTCTATTTACATTAGCACTGTATATGTGTTTTATTAGTATTTTTTCATTCGTTCGTTCATCATGTCCAAAGCATCTTCTTTATGTTAATTAATATATCATTATATTATACAATAGTAATTAACAATAATTAATAAGCTCCAGACCGCACAAAGGGGCATGGAGATATGCATGTTGGGATATACTAAAAGAGACCGTAAACGAAACACCAGGATTCGCAATATAACAAAGGTAGAAGACGTTATAAAGGTGTGCAAATGAATGAAGTGGCAATGAGCGGGACACATAGCCAGAATACCAGACTCCCGATGGACATCCGAAATAATCCAATGGTACCCAAGAGGCATAAAGAGGCCCAGAAGAAGACCGAAGGTACGCTGGATAGATGGGTCAGGAAGCATGGTAGCATCACATGGCATCAACGAGCAAAAAAACTAACTATTTGGGGTCAACTTGGGGAGACCTTCATCAAGCAGTGGATCGACCCTGGTTGACAATGATGATGTTCATGATGATATTATACACGATAAAGCTGAAAAACTATTCTTGGTTGGAAATCGTGCAAAAGGAGTTACCAGACCATGTACATAGGTGGGGTCAATGTTACCGATGAAATTGGCATAACACAAACCAATACGTAGGACATTTCTAAAAATTCGAATGAACGAAAACTATAAATAGTTAGAATATCATAAATAGAAAAAAGCTGTGATCTTTGGGCGTCTTCTGTACGATTTCTTAAGAGTCCAAGGAGCAGTGTCACGGATGGTCACTGAAGACAATGTTGGATATCACATGGGTTATGTTCATGTCTCATGAGTGGTCATATGTAAGTCTTGTATTGATACAGTTTTATTTGTTTATTATTGTACATTTTATACAGTGTTTACTACACATAATTTGCCAAACTACCTTTTAACGTTTTTTCGGCAATGACTGTTGCTACTTCTAACAAATTATGACAATTTTCATACAAAAATTAAGACAAAAACTATAAAAAAATTAACAAAATTCTAATAGAAAATGAAAATTCACATTAATACTAAAATACAGAGAACTTGATAATAATACACAATCAGATATATAGTTTTTTTAAAGTGAACACTTACACATATTGTCATAACATACGTTCAAGAGTATCTCATCATATACGCATTTCCCCATTCATTTGGGGTCTGTGTAACGAATCGCCTCTCTCCATTGTGCTATGTCCATGACCATCTCAGAGTCAGGCTAAAATCAGTCGTGTCTTGGTTAATTATATCCTTCCATCACTTATTTGAACAAGTTCTTGCTCTACTTCAAGAGACTTAAATTCCCATTGGTTTTCCTCATATTATGATAAGCTGGAGTCCTTTATATAAGTCCATATCACCGATACCCAGTCTCTCTCAATTTCAGCGAGATCGATCATTATTTTAAGATTTAATTGTTGGCCAGCACTCATTTCATACAAAAATAATCGTCTTATGAAGTTAGACTATCTCATATCACTATTTAATCCTTGAAAAGTTCTAAAAACTAATCCTTGCAGCGTTCTGTCACCATACAAGTTATACATACATATTCAGGTGACAACCGATTTTCTTGGAATATTGAATCTCTGATATTATAATATAATACATATTTGATCATTTTCGAGGTATTCCAATGGACGGCTGTCTGCTTTATATTTGTGGATTTAAGTGTCAGTTATACTCGTACGTCGCTTGCGGATGGGATACTGTGTCGTGGCTAGTCACCATTATATAATGGGTGTTGTAATGGGTGTGGAATCCCGGCTGCGATTGTGATCTGGTTGATGATCATGTATTTTTCGGTTGTTTTGATTTACTAAACGCCATATATCTATGCCGTGTCCGATGAATATTCCATTTCATCTTTCTTCGAAGAACTTTTCCACTTATGGATCGATTGTTACATTTTTGAAGTTAATTCATTTGATGCTTTAAATTTTCTATAATTGTATTTTTTTTATAGTATAAACTAATATAATTGCATTTGTGACTTTGATATGGTGGCACAAATCATCTTAATATGGATGGATTACCTAGAAAAAAAAGGCTAAAATATTATAATTGTTAAGGGCGGTAGATCTCCTTGCACGGATTCTATGTCAGATGTTTCCATTACTTAATTATTCTTGAGAAGGCGTCGAATTGGTATTTAGTTATTCATTTGTTTTAATTATTTTAACAATAGACGATTAACCCGTGCTAACCACGGTTTCAGATTTTTTACAACGTTTTTGAATTGTTATGCAACTAAGCTTGTATATAAAATATGCACTGTATTAAATACTTGCTACTCCTATAAACACATTTTATACCAATTTCCCAAATGAAATAGCGCATCAAACACAGCTCCGACACATCAACTGACAGCCGAATGTCAAAATTGTAAAAACTTTTATTTATTCAACTACATCAGGATGTGGATTTAAATATAAAATTTTATTTTGTAATTGAATTGTTATAGCGTATGCACAATTTTATTAACAACTTATTAATAAAGTCTTATTATTATAAATAAGAATATATTAATTATTATCGACAATAATGTGCTGTTTGGATGACATTTGTTTTCAGATTTTCCAGATGTTTCAATATTTTTTTTAACTTTTCACTAAATGTGAGGATTTTATTGTTAAAATAATTTTATTTAAGATATTATTGTTTCAAAATCAGTCAAATACGAGTAGTATATTTGTTATTTTTATTTTGTACTCGTATTGTATTACATTTTCGTTGTATATAACATAGTACAACATTATTAAACATGCTTTATGTAAAAAGTAGACCGGACCCCTTTTAAAAAAATCTGTACACTTTTGTTGTATACAGTTCAACCTGTCGGGTCGATGGCCATGTGACAATATCTTCCAACTAACCAGAAATATATTAAATAAGCCTTATCTTAAAACGATACTTGGTATAAATTTTTTTTAAATCTTTATATATTTAAATTTCGTTATACACAGTACAATCTGACGAGTTTATTGCCATGTGATAATCTCTTTCAACTAACCAGAAAGGTAAAAAGTTTTGTATGAGTACCAGATTAAAAAAACAGCGTTGGGTTACATCACACTTACGTCGTATACGGTACAACCTGGTGGTCTAACCTCCATGTGGCAATATCTTCCGACCAACCAAAAATGTGTCAGTGGCCTTAAGTCAAAACCAGGCAGGAATCCTTTTTAAAAATATGTGTTCGGTCGGAGAATAGACTTCTTATCAACTAGGCCATGCATGTCGTCAACACATATTTTCAGTTCAAAACTATTCTCGATATTTTGTTTAACTGTACAACTTTTTTGTGCATAAGTCTTGTGTCTGTTATTTGGAAAATAATCGTTTCTTTTTTCCATAAAAAAGTGTCTCACAAACGATGCTTTTTTACTATTTAATTAAGGATCATTTTTTTCTTATTTTTTTATTCCAGATTAAATTTTATGAAAATATATATATGTTACACCATTACTGACCTTTTAAGGTAGGCGGCATATATGACAGATCTTATTTATTTATTTAACACTTCATTATAAAACAATTCCGCGGGCGTATATCCAGGCGGCAATCTCTTCCAACCAAAAGAATATGAAGGAAATTACATGGTCGCAAATTTTCTTACCCTCCAATCTATACCCACAACTTTCACCTCGTCTACATCCAAACATCTCTTAATATATTATATCCTGTTTCTCAAACTTCTCATCTTTTCCTTAGTCAAAACTATCTCATTCTCTTTCATCGGTTACGAAAATAAATAGTGAGAGCAGGTGAGAACAGTTTGCCCCCGGGTGCAGGTCTATGGGGGGTGCAAAATCGTGTATTAAAATATGTATTTATAAAAGGCTTTTGCTTAATGTTGCTACGTCCTGTTCAAGTCAGACTTTTTTATTCAAAAATTCTAAACAATATCCGTTGTTTTTGCTTTCGCTTACACTTTGGACATGATAACTGCAGTAAAAACGACATGAAAATTAAAGCAATGAAACTTGTGCTGATACTGAGACTGTGGGACTAGATAAATACTGTGTGTAATATATTTCATAACTGAGCGGATTGTCGTTACAATGTATACAAATAAAACATTACTTACTGAAAACCTCGCCTGAGCAGTCGGGCTTCCACTTTATTTCCACGTGATACTTGCTTACACTTCATGCAAGGGGGCGCAGAATTTTAGTCATGTCCCCGGATACAAAAGACACTCGCCACGCCACTGAATCACATTATTATTTATTATGATATTGCTGTCAATTTTAATTACATTTCATACGAGTATTATTTTGAGCGATAGCTTTTATGTGGTTTAGCTTAATATTTGAGCTTTTAATTTACGTCATAACGCTAAGCTAAATAAATACTTTTAAAATTAAAATAAAATATATATTTTATCAAATGTTTCACCCTGAACTTTGTTGATCTTTATACTATTGGTAATTAAATAAAGATCATAATTATAAATGAATAATTTGCTGGGGAGAGGGGTTTCAGAAATGGACTGTACATAGTGGCGGACTGGGCTTTCAGGCTACTGAAAATTTCCCGCATGACCGATGTGCAAATGGGACTAAATATTCAATGTACAGTTTCAAAAATCATAATAAAACAAAAGAAAACTCCTTATTTAATCAGTCCTCCACGAAGACACTAGTGATAGTTTGTCTATGGTACTGTCCACATGATATCGACCCGTAAACAATAAAAGTTCTGCAAAATTAATCAGAAACGTTTAATGCTATCCAAAATCTAATAAATACATTTTGTAGTTAGCAGCGGACTGGCTGCACGGTAAATCCCTTTTTAATGTGAAATACAAATACACTCCCCAAATTTTAAATATTCGACCATTTGCCTTTTGGTGCTAAAATGTTTGTTACATATTCATTACTAATTTTGCTCAAGAGATATTTTTCGCAAGACAACATCATCCGAGATGCGATTGAATTAAAGAATTTTGTAATCGTATATTGAAAAGTGCAAAATACATGTGTTAACGAAATTGTTAACGATTATTCATAATTTATAAAAACATGCTTATGGACCTGCGGATACAAGTTAAACCTCTGCAGAACATAAAAACGACATGCAGTTTTTATATTATTGTAGCCCAGTCTCCTCGTAATCGTAACTTATTCACAATCTTAGTGTGAATTTCATTGTCAAGTATGGAGCTAATCGACCTCTATTTTCTAGAAAAATCTAAATGCTCCGTTCGAAATATACACTGAATAGTTCGACCCATTTGTACATCCAACTACCGGGAAATTCTCTGTAGCCCCACTGGCCCAGTCCGTAGTAGTACCAAGAACATACCTCATACATTTTTTTTGTATAAGATCTTAGTACCGCGTGGTTTAGCATAAGCCATCATAAGATGCCGACGTTTTGAAAACGTTGCAATTCAGGGTTTATATGTAATCAACTTCACCATCGAATGCTTCACCAGCGAATCTGCACCAGATATCACTTGGCCTATAACGAAGTATTAACTGTAACATGAACACATGGCTCCGTCCTGATTCGCGACCGTGACGTGAGCACATGAGTTCATCCCATCACGGGAGAACAAGCGCGCTGCTTTCATAAAGGTTGAAATTATTGTTCACTTTCCTGTTGCTTCGATTTGATTATGAGGTGCCATGCTAATTTGAGGTGGAATCCGTGGTCTATGTTAATATTGTTTGAATGTTTATAGATTTCTATTGCCTCTTTGATTGATCGAGCGTGATTTTTTATTATGGCAATAATTAAATCTAATTGTTCATTATGGTGTGACGTGTAAGGTGCCTATTGATGGAACTGTTGGACTTTTTCATCCGAGCCTTGGAAATTTTTCTTCATATTACGTGTTTGTTTTACGTTCATATACAGTGACATCGTCTGTATCTCCTGACTGAATGTTATTATAACGACTCGAATATCGGGCAAACTCGAGTCGCGATAATAACATTGTAATATCATTATGGAGTTCCACGAAGATAAGACGAAAATATTTCAAAAATAATAATTACAACTTAAAAGAAATCATAAGATAATTAATTGTACGTTGTAAATCATCAAGATAATGCAACAATTGGGTAACTCCATGTCTGCTTTGGTGGATATTTTTAATGTAGATGTTGTTGAGTTTAGGAGGCTCCTTCTCGAGCATTTCTTTTAACCTTGAATGCACGTTACCCTTGAGAAAGAATTTATTTTTTTCCTACTCCTAAAGTCTTGTTTTGTTTGAGTTTTTATTTTCTGTGTTATGGTATACGTTGGTATTTTTATGCATTCGTCGTCGTTGCTCGTCCTCGCAGTCGAGGATCCCCTCGCCATTTCAACGTAAATTCAATTGGAAAGCAAAGTTGTGCCGTTGAGCCGTTACACACCAGCAAGCTCACCGGCTATACTGGATTCAATGGCACACGGAAGTGAGATGATCGGAACACATTGGCATGTTTTTTTTTTTTTTTAAGAATAGATATGACCGAAGTCATAGGTATCCTTATACCCTCGAATATTAGGCGGAAAATGACTGTGTCATTTCAAGGGGAGAAGCGAAGCGTGCGATTCGAACCGGCGTCTTTCCGCACAGAAGTCCAATGCGATAACGCGCGGCCTCGTCACTCCATTTATGCATTATATTTTGAGAGCTATCCTGAATTATCTTTTTTTTTATAATTATTGTCGTGGTATTTTAAGGGCACTTAAGTGTTGTTATTTTTTTTTTAAATAATTGATATAATATATAATTACCAGTTCGCCTATGTTTAAAGAACCTCGAACCGCATCAACAGTTAGCCTGGTGCCAAGGCACTTTTTTCAGACCTTTTTTCAGCCACACCGCTTCATATCGACTATTCGAGTTAGTAAATGGGTCAAGTTGCTCTTGTTCGATCTTGAGAGTGAAAGGAATTTATTTATTTCTCTCCTCAGTCGGTTGATTTCATTTCATAACAGTGGCGCAAATAAATACACATATTATGTTATACAAAGTCCACGCAGAACTTGGAATTCAAATAAATACACATATTATGTTATACAAAGTCCACGCAGAACTTGGAACTCAAATAAATACACATATTATGTTATACAAAGTCCACGCAGAACTTGGAACTCAAATAAATACACATATTATGTTATACAAAGTCCACGCAGAACTTGGAACTCAAATAAATACACATATTATGTTATACAAAGTCCACGCAGAACTTGGAACTCAAATAAATACACATATTATGTTATACAAAGTCCACGCAGAACTTGGAACTCAAATAAATACACATATTATGTTATACAAAGTCCACGCAGAACTTGGAACTCAAATAAATACACATATTATGTTATACAAAGTCCACGCAGAACTTGGAACTCAAATAAATACACATATTATGTTATACAAAGTCCACGCAGAACTTGGAACTCAAATAAATACACATATTATGTTATACAAAGTCCACGCAGAACTTGGAACTCAAATAAATACACATATTATGTTATACAAAGTCCACGCAGAACTTGGAACTTAAATAAATACACATATTATGTTATACAAAGTCCACGCAGAACTTGGAACTCAAATAAATACACATATTATGTTATACAAAGTCCACGCAGAACTTGGAACTCAAATAGGGAAAGGAACTCACGCGGATTTATATAGGTAACATACATATGTGAAAAGATCCAACTCACAATATATCTGTTTTGAGATATTTGAGACAACATAACGATACGTTGTATGGGGGGTACTCGTATATAAAGTGTATATTTTTAGAAAAAAAATTATCAAGAAATAAACATTTTACTGGATAGATATCTTTGCACCTAAAATATTGAGATATGCTCGTTTTTTTTTGGAGCCAAATATTCTGTCGAATATTTTGTATTATTATTTAATACATTTAATACAAGCCCCATTTAATATAAAATTAAGAGTATTATTCATCAAATATATGTATTAAAATTGGTAATAAAGAGGGTTTAATTATTTTTGCATATACATATAACCTATGTCCATTTTATTTATTTAAAACTTTTGTTTAAATATTTATTTATTTTACACATGACAAGAAATATACGAGTACATAATTTACGAAAAAACGTAGCGATCTGGGTTTGTTGCCTTTCATTTGTCGTGTCCCCCAGTAAACTAGGATTTTGCCTGTATCTCACTGAGGAATTTATATTTGATGGTTTTATTGCAATGTGAAATTATTTTCAATTATACTCAGTATCCATGACCGTATAGAGCTTCGTGAAAGGAAACGTCACTGAATTTAGTAGGTAAACAAACGTAATGGGGAAGAAATTATTTATTTTAAATATCAAAATACTATTTTTCTTTATATTGTATTGCATCGTATTGTATTACACTTTCGATGTATACAGTACAACCTAGAGAGTTTGTTGTTATGTGGCAATCTTTTCCAACCAGAAATATATAAAAGATACTTTATGGGAAAACCAGACTAGAAAGCTCTTTTTCAAAAAATCTGGGTTCCATTAAGAATCGAACCCGCAACCCCTTGACTTGAGGGCAGACATCTTGTCAACTAGATCACGGAGGCTATAGAACATCATATTATACTTTCGTTGTAAATTATTTTACCTGGCTGGTTTATTATCTTGTGGGAGTTTCTTCTAAACTAGTATCGAGGTCCTAAGCGAAAACCAGAATGATACTCTTAAAAAAACATTTGTAGCAATCGAAATCAAATCGGCAACATTTAAATGTGGTGTTATCAAAGAATGCTGAGCGTCTCAAGGATCGATCAAGTCCGTAATGATGACTTCTTGAAAAGGGCGAATAAAGATCGAGAAGTATTATACACCATCAAAAGGAAAAAAATATATTACTTTGAACATATGTTATCATGCGAGCAGAAAAATATGCGATCCTTCAACTGATATTGCAGGGCAGAAGATGCATCTATTGGTTGAAGAACTTAGAGGGGTAGTTTCGCTGTGATGCTATATATTTGTTCAAAGTTGCTGTGTCAAGATAACTATGATGATCGCAAAATTTCGAAGAGGAGAGGAACTTTCACGAAGAAGAAGAAGTAAGATAACACATGGATAAAATATTTAGAATATCCAGAAGACGATTATGGGAGATGATTAGGTGTTATAACACGATAATGGGAGATGATTAGGTGTTATAACACATATTTAAATTGAAACAAACTGAAAAAAAACTGAAAAGGGTTCCATAAATCGTTTAACGAGGGTCCCTTGGTGTGCAGACCCGCCACTGTTCGATAAATGTAAAAAGTTATAACCATCAACTATAATTTCCTTCTACAACCTTCTCGGATTTAGTATTGTACATAAACCTCTTTTTCTGACCTCCAATCTTGGTAGTTGATAGTAGTTATACACGTATATTTATTTACAATGAAATCAGCCACTTCGACGATGGACAGGGTCATCAAGCCAAACAGGGCCAACAAGTCGAAGATTTCCGCAGAGCGTTGTGTTACTGTAACTGATCATTATAATTATTTGACTGTAGATTTACGCATGGAGGAGAATCAAAAGACTTGCAAAAAATATTTTTTATTACAGAAGGCATGACCCCTCCTAGGGTAGGTCTCCTTAATGTACGAGTTGATCTTAAATCTGTTATGTTATATCTTTCTCTCTCCACTTTATAAGCGACCTTCTCGGCATGCGATGCCCAGTGGGTATCTCGTGAACTCATGTATGGGATTCTGTCGCTGCCCGTCCTATCACATAGTCACACCAGTAACACCTTATCTTCCCGCTCCACCCGACTATGTGGTTTGTGTTGCAGATGTGTTAGATATCAGAATTCCAACGTCAATCCTATTGAAAAGCAAAACTGTGCCGTGAAGTTTTTTTAATTGAGTGAGCCGTTGCCCACCAGCAAATTCACCGGCCACACCGCTGTACTAGATCCGATGGCACACCGAAATGAGACGCTTAAGCACACCGATATGTTTTTTTCTCATTTTTTGAAAGAATAGATTTGACCGAAGTCATAGGTATCCTTATACTCCCGAATACTAGGCGGATGCCTGAGTCATTCGAAGGGAGTAGTATGGCGCGGGGTTCGAACAGGCGATCTTCCGTACGGAAGTCCAGTGCGTTACCGCGTGGTCATGCACCTTCTTTATTTAATTGTATAGTAATATCACTAAATGGTACCGAAGAAATGTACGTACCATAAATTTCCATCGCCTAGAGATAGGTACAACGCTTGACTTCTACTCGATGGCGACTTGACCACGGCTGAACCAGTAGCAACCTTTACTTGGTCAGTTCATCTTGTAGGAGATCTCCAGTAGTCAGTTTGTGACTTCCTCGAGATACATCGCAGTATCTTCAGCTCCGATTTTGTGAGATGTGACTTTGTTCTGAAAGTATGAGCTCTGGTCCGTAGGTCATTATCGATAGTGCACATATTTTATAAATTTGCATCTTATTTTCAAAGTTGATGTGGTTCTACTTCCGGAAGGCATTCTTTCGGCATCTCGATATTACAGCGGATTTATTGACCTGCTCATTTATTTTAATGTACAGGTAATCGTGACTGCAAATAGTTTTGAAATTGCGTCACTCGTTCGATTATTTTGTTAGAAACTGCTATTGAACGGCGAGTTACAATAAGAAACAAAGTCAATGGGACACTAAAATACATATACTCAAACCAAATAATATCGAGATATGCTAAAATTATATTTCGCAACAGGGTATAAGTGTTAAAATTTATGTATGGGAGTGAAACGTGAACGTGGAAAGTGAATGAAAGGAGTTGAGTATATTCAGTAAAAATGCGTTTACTGAGAATAATATGTGATCTGCTAAAATGATTGTACACAACAGTGTTTTAGAGCCAACATTGATTGATCTATGGGAATGAAATGTGGACTTGAAAAATTAATGAAAGAAACCAATGTCTGGAATGAGAACAATATGTAATTGACAGAATAATAAATGCAACAGTATATAAATGACAACAGTATATACAGAATAATAAATGTAATTATTAAGGATGAATGTAAATTAAAAACTGATGTGTTAAGTAGGGTAAAAAAGAACACATTGGCGTGATTTGGAGACGTTGAATGATGGATGATGAAAGTCTAACTATACAAATTTATAATGCACGCATAAGTGGGAGTCGTGGAAGAAGACTACTCTGAAAAGGGCAGTTGGACCAAGTGAATAAATTTTCAAAAGAACAAAAGGCTAAAGTAAGATAAACAGATGGAGCTGTATGAAATACCTGTGTATGTGGAAGAGTTAAAGGAAGTGTATGTGGCGTTCTTTTCCTCTCTGCCTACCCCAACAGGGAAATGACGTAATTATATATGTATTTATGTATGTCAACTCTCTATATTGTCAAAAATTTGGTTTTTTCATTCGATTTTTTTTTAAATTGATTAAATTGTTTTAAAACTAGTTATATTTAAAAGCTTTTATATTTAATGGCCAATTCAGTCTGAAAATCGATGTGTCACGCCTAATAAGAATTCGACATAGCTCGTGTATACTTTATAATAATATAGCACTGTTATCTAAGTGTGATATGAGAAATACATACAATATCGCCGTCTCCCTGTCAAGGTAGGCAGAGAGAAAAAAGTTTCAGACATATTTCGCCTTCACACATACAGAGGAGCATGACCGCGCGGTAAGCCGCTGGAGTTCTGTGCGGAAGGTCGTCGGTTCGAACTCCGTGCTGTGCTACTCCCCTCGAACGACACAGGCACTTTTTCCGCCTAGTGTTCGAGGGTATTAAGAATACCTATGACTTCGGTCATATATATATATATATATATATATATATATATATATATATATATATATATATATATATATATATATATATATATATATATATATATATATATATATATATATATATATATATATATATATATATATATATATATATATATATTTTTTTTTTTTTTTTTAAATTAAAATGCATACGTACTTACACACCTTTTTATACAACTCCTACGATTTTTCTGAATTTTTACATTTTCTTCCTTCCTTCACTTGATCTGACCATACTTTCCTTGATCATCCTCTACCACGCTTTCCACTCACATTTATACTGTATATTTGTATTTATTTATTAATTCATTCGTTCTACATACCCAAATTATCGTTCTACATACCCAAATTATCGTTCTACATACCCAAATTATCGCAAATGCTCTTCTTCATCTTATTTAATATATCAGCCTTAAGTACTCGTAGTACACATTCATCCTTGATCACTTCATTCCGTATTCTGGTATACATTGTCACTCCGTGTATTTTTCTCAGTGCACGCATTTCTACATACTTTATTCACCTCCTTTCAGTCAATATGAGAAATATTATTTTCTATGTGAATCTCTTGTCATCAGACAGTTCTAGTGTGGAATCTCTTGTCATCAGACAGTTCTAGTGTGGAATCTCTTGTCATCAGACAGTTCTAGTGGGGAATATCTTGTCATCAGACAGTTCTAGTGTGGAAAGATCCATTAACGTAAAAGGCAGTGGAGAAATTAGATTTATTGCCTCAGGTCTTAAGTTGACCTCGATGGTCGCATGTTTAATTATCAACCACGCTGTGCAACTTACAATAAGAAAATGTGATATTTCCCATAACAGATACAGTATTGTTAGAATAGATATTATGAATACATCGACGAATAGGGTCATCCTCTCTCGGTGGAGTTTTGATATCCCAACTTATTGTATTTCGTTGTTTCGATCCACTTTTCGTCGACTGTCTGTTTGTTTTCTTTGTGTTTTTTAAGTCAATCGCTTACGGATCAAATCTATTAAGTTTTTTTTCGCTAAAACCGTATGGTACCCAAACTTCGTAGCAATTCTCGTAATCAAGCTTCAAAAAATGCTCATGGAAGATAGTTTTCAATATTTTCAGCATCTCATCAATCTGTTGTATCATAGAACGCTTGTTATCCTAGATCAAAATCTTGGTTTGGTCGTCATCAGTGGTAATGGGCATTCCAGAACGGACACCAACTTCGAGTAGTCTTATCATTAACTCGATTTTTTCAAATCACATTTCAATCACCTATTGCATCGTGACTATATACTGTACATATTTTTTTTTGTTTATGTCGCATGTTTTCCTTTCCATTAATAAAAATGGACCAAGCACCGAAAAATCAACTTATTTTGTTGTATATTCAAAACGAAACCAAAATACCGCTCAATCAATTTGGGTAAACAATGGCTAAAAACACGCTAAGCCTTTCATAATAATATACATTCAGCACGTTTGGAATAAAGTTAGCAACGAAAATGTTGTACTAACGACATCTATCTAAGAAATACGAAACTATTTTCCGAATCACCCATCAATGTATGTGACTCAAGTTTGTATGTACGAGTATTTAGATATTTATATTTTTATTGTAACATCTTATATATCTGTTTTCACTCGCACTCTTAATTTGATTTGATTTTTTTTAAATCAATGGGATACTTAAACTCGAACCAGGCAGTATCAAAAACTGCTCAGATGATAACCCACAATGCTGTTTGGTGTCAACTTCGATGTATGAAAGTGAAACGTGGAAAAATACAGAGGAGCCGAATAAATGCTGAAGAAATGCGTGCATTGAGAAGAACACAAGGAGTGATAATGTATGACAGAATACGAAATTAAGTGATAAGGGGTGAATGTGAACTTATGGCTGATGTTTTAAGTAAAATGAAGAAGCGTATTTTGAAATGATTTGGGCATGCGGAATACATAAATGAAGAAAGACTAACGAGATATACAGTGCATTTTTGAGTGGAAGGCGTGTGAGAGAAAGACCAAGGAAAATGTGGTTGAATCAAGTGAATGGTTCTCAAAGAAAGAAACGTAGAAAGTCAGAGAAATCGTAGTTGTATGGACTTAGAAGAGGCTAAGCATGTGTGTGTGTGTGTGTGTGTCGAGATGGGAAAGTATGGCGCTCCGTCATATCTGCCTACCCGACAGGAAATGGCGTGATGGTATGTTGTATCTACATATTTTTTTAAACGATAAATTATTAAAATAATTAGATTATTTGGACACGCCTAGATCTCTGCAGTTTCAAGGTTATTTATTTTTTTATGTCCATTCCAGGTATCCCGTTGGATCCTGGGCAAGGAGGCGACGGCTGTGGCGGCGACAGGAGTGGCTGCATGGCGCTGCTGGGAGCGCTGGTGGAGCGCACGCGCCGGGGGTGCAGTCTTAAAACACTGCGTCGCAGGATGCCTCTGCTGGGGTGGCTGCCTTCCTATACTCTGCCCGCTGCCATCGCCGATCTCATCGCTGGTAAGAACTTGAACTTTAAAATTTTGTAAGAGTGCAAAAGACTATGTTAACATATTCAATAATATTTGTAAATTTATATCATAATAATAATAAAAGAACTTTTTATATAGCACCGTTTAGAGAGCAAACTTTTCTAAAGGGCGCTCTCTAATTTGGGATTCGAACCGACTCTTATTGACAGATTAAAAATATAAAAAAAACCAGTTAAATGCGAGGATAGGAAGGGAGTGGCTGTGGATATTAGATTAGGTACTTTCCCGCATTTGCATTTGTTCAGAAATACGTGTATTGGTAAGAGCGGAGAAAACTTACCGAGGGAAGACGAACAACAAAGAAACCTTAGTAGATTTTCCGATACGTGATAGGAACACATTCAGCTTTAGATGTAGTGTCGTGTATGTGTGCAGTGTTCATATAAATAATCATAAATATTTATAAGACCTCTCAAAAAGGGTTGTCTTCAAGTGTTTCCGAAAGTTACACGCCACCCATATCTCTAAAACCAAGAGGGAGACCATTCTACATACGTCACAGGACCAGCAACGGCAAAAGCTCTATCATAATACCCTGCCTTATTTAAGCGATTTGGAACGATCAATGTATTAGATTAAGAAGAAATCCACCTCAAAATTCTATATCTCTCAGACACAGATTCAAAAGATACAATGGAGACATCCCATCAATGATTCTTTCTAGCATCACAAATATCATGCTAGAAGAACTTTTTTATCCTTTCATTTGACCAAATTATTCAATAATATTTCTCTTCACTCCCGTTTTAATTCAAACTGTTGTGAATAATGTTTTAAGTTAGTGCAAGATTTTTTTAATATGTAAAGAAAAATATATGTTGTGGTATATCAGTTTTTCCATTGGAATGTGTTAATGAACTTTATTATGTTGTTTTTTCTTGAACGGCATATGGCCCTGGACTTTCTGAAACTTGGTATGTTATGTGCATAGTACGTATAGTATGTATATATTTATTTTTACTGTAAATTATACGAATCATGTTAGTGTTTTGATATTTATAACTTTATCGTAACACCGTGTATTTCTGTATTCACTCGCTCTCTGAATTTTATTGTACAATATTTTATAAAAAATGTTAATGTTCTAAATCGTCTGTTAATAAATAAATATTCTGTGAACCAAAAAATTGTAAGACACTTCACAGTGAATACCAGTAGATCTCAGAACGATGGCATTTCGAGATCCATTGAGATGCTACAGACATGATTTTTTTTTAGACTTTTTTGCATTGCCGTTAACTTGACCACAAAATCTGCAAAAAGCGATGATTCTATTTACAAATATGTGACCTTTATCCAGCTATCTGTGCAGATCCATCAGCTAATTTTATCCATACATATAGTAAAGATGATGGGTGAGAGAGGACATGTCCTTTTTAGCGAATATACCACACAAACATATGAAAATCATCACATCTAAGATACAGGGGGCGTAATTAAATCAGACTGAAAGATTCAAGTATTTGGGTGTATTATTTTCTCAACATGGCCGATAAGGGAGCGAAATAAACAGAACAATAAGAACAATCTATATTATCTTTATAATGTCAGAAAAACAGAGCTCCAATCAAACACTAAAAGGACAGTTCTCAGAACAGTTTACATAGATTACCATCACACCATCTCCTTTTCGAGATAGGCCGAGAGGACAGAATGCAAGACTTTCCTATCTCGACACACATCCCTCGCCTCTTCTACATCCATAAAACTCATTTCGTTCTTTAAAAATTTACATTTCGTTCTTTAAAAATATCATTCACTTGATCCAACCATACTTTGTTGGTCTTCTTCTACCACATATTCCACTAATATTTTCACTATATATTTATTTTGTTAATATTTCTTCATTCATTCTTTGTACATACCCAAACCATCTCAGAGTGCCATCTTTCATCTTACTCAACACATCGGCCTTAAGTTCACGTTAATGTTTTATCACTAAAGCCATATCCCTCATCACAAAAGAATATCTTCAATAAGTACCCCAGCCATCTTAGCTGAGATCTCTCACTATCATAAATTAAAGAATCTATTCTAGTGTCTCACATATTGAAGAATTTCTTATTCGTTCCCTCCGTGTAACTACAATGACTCCTCTGATATATCTCATTCTGCCGCATGAATTATGTACTATATATTATATATGACCCTCTCCGTCAAGATCCATTGTTCTTTACCATACACTAATTGTGTACGAGTATATTCAACGGTTTTAGTCTATTCTGCCGTGAAGAAAATCTTTATACCCTCTAATACTAGGCAGTAAAAATGCCTATGTAATTCGAGGTGAGTGGGGTGGCGTTCGAATTTATTATTTTTAACATCAAAACATGGCCGGTAAAATAGCACTAGTTATATTGTCTGCACTCGCTCGCAGAGAATGAATACATCACGAATTCAAATTTGATCATTTTCAATAGTGTTTTTAAGCAGCAAAATTATATTAAACAAAAAATACGTGTTAGCTACCATTTTTGAAAAATCTATGGGAAAAACCCATTATCACGGCATATTTTTGATCAGCACATGAGGAAAAACACAACTTTTTATTTATATAATACCGCATAATTTTAAATACGGGTATATTTAAAAAATACTGTTTCTGAATCTTTGATGTACATAACATATATTTATAATGCAAGAACTAAATACATTAAATTATATACTGAACAGAGTCGAGACGAGGCATTTTGACGCCTGGGGCACCCATTCGAAAACGCACCCCGTTGTAAAAAAAATGCTCCTCCTACCCTTCATAGGAGTATAATTGAGCCGGAAACAAGAGATCAATGGGATTAATATAATTATTTCCGTTCGTAAATTGCATTTGTGTACATCGTGATGCGTGATCGATGCATGTTCTAATACAAACATCACAGTGATATGTGGCACAGTTTGAACTGGAACAGTAGCGTACTTTGAGCTCAGTTATTTTTGTTTTTTTAAAACATTTTATGTTAATTTCCTTTTTTCGAAGACGTATTTTGGTGCTCTTTAGATATCGCACTAATGACCTGGTCGCCCCATCCTTGTCCCGGCTTTAATACTGAAACACACCAACTTAACCTTAACTTATTCATTGATCTGCTTAAAACAGAAGTTTGGTTTCATTTTTTAACATTTCAGTATTTTACAAAACAACACGTCCTCTATCGGCTCTAGTTGACATCCTATATTTTGGACTTTAGTAGTATATAACTCTTAAAAGGTTTTTATGTAGACATTGCTTTTTCGTTGTCAAAGCATGAAAAGATACGGAAAAGCAGAACCATCACGTATTCGCAACATTTATGTATGGTGCAGAGACTTGAACTCTTAGAGCATAGAATAGATGTACAATTTGAAATGTGATATTGGAGAAGAATGTTACGAATTACATAAATGGCGAGGCGAACTAACGTCTTCATTCTAGGAGAACGACAATATGCCTTCGACGAGTCCTCCGATTCTTCGGGCATATTGCTCGTAACCAAGATAGTTTGGAGAGGTTTGTGGTCACTGGAAGTATGGAAGGACGACGCATAAGAGGAAAAGTCCCAATGCGTTAGACTGTCCGAATGAGAGACGCGACAGGATTAACGTTAACAACTGCCCTTCGAACTTATGAATAGAGAGGAGTCGTCAAGGGCTACACAACAAGATGATGCTTTTTCGCTTACAACAGCAGTAAAATGCTTAACACAAATTGTGCTTCTTTTGACAAAAAAAATTAAGCCCCTTTTAGTTTCCTACAGTCGATGTGTTTTTTAAAAATTAAATCACGATGCCTTGTGCTACTTCAGTATTGCTATTGACTTACCTTGCCCGCTAGATTTTTGTGCCTAGACGTATGAAAACATTTATTGTTTAGGACCCGACTAAATATTGTTTATTGGAATTTCGAAAAATCACACCATTTCCATGGTCATTACATATAAAGCAATTTATCTCTAATTGAAAATATAACCATTTACGTGTTGTAAGTTAGAAAATTGTGTCATTTACGAAATACTGACACATCATCGACTCGTTTGTACATATTGTGCATACTATGGGCTTATCCGTACCTAACGAATTTTGACGTTTTAACACTATAGAAGTTAGTATGGATAAAATTATCACAAGACAGCTTTAAATAAAATAAAACTGTAGAGTTTAGATAAAAACAATCTTCGATTTTCGCACTAATCGCTATTTCGTGCATATTTTGTAATTGTACATTTATTTAACACTTCATTGTAAATACAATCTGACGGGTTTATTGCATTTTTCAATCAACCATACACTAGTAAATAAAGCAAGATACATGGTCGCAAAAATATTCAAAAGGTTATTCATATTTATGAAATTTATGGACAAAAACATATTAAAGTAAAAGTGAGATACCATCAATAAAAGGAAAAGGAAAAGATGGTGGAGAGGAAAGAAAAATCAGGAATGAAACGCGTTATATTGCTGGCTAGAAATTAAGAGTTTTTTCAGTAGCTTCTTAAAGCCTGCCAAGGACGGAGCGAGTCTAGCATTCGTTTGTAACTGGTTCCAGAGTCTCACTGCATGGGCAGTAAAGGACGACGTAACACAAGAAGAGCGGTGAACTGGGAAGGCCAATAAACAATTTCTATCTGAGCGCAGCGCAAGTCCAATATCGGAAAGACGCTGTAAATTTTCGGCGAGATAAGATGTGGCGGCGGGATAGTTAAGGATATTATAAAATAGCGATAGTATGTGAATTTGGTATCTATTTCTCCCGTTCAACCAGTTCAGCGCCTTCTGATATGAAGTGATATGGTCGTACTTTCTCAGGTTAAGAGTAAATCTTAGACAAACATTTACTAGTGATTAATTGAGTTTTGTACATTTAACTAGCTATTTCTTACTCATCATAACTCTAATAGCTAATCTGATGAATTAATTAAATGTGGATGTCAACAACAAAGACGTTAATGAGTTATTTAAATCTCACTCAGAACCTTTGTCACACGAAGACCTAATTGACCTACAAGAGGTAAATAGGACACAAACTGAAACACAAGAAACTGATAATGAAGAGCCCTTGGTTATGACTTTAATTGTCAAGAATATTAACGAATTCATACATCTTGACATTTTTTTAATATCATGGAAGAATGTGATCCAAAAAAGAGTGTATATGTATCACAAGTACGTAGATAAATTTATAGATTTATCAAGAAAAGAAAAATACACTATAGTTTGGAAATTCTAGGATGAGTCCTGTGACAGCTCACAAATTTGCCCCAATACAACCTTGTAATGATGTTCTGTAATTTTAATTATTTTATTAACTTTAATATAAGCCTCAATTCTAATAAATAGCAAGTTATTTAGGTAAATACATTACGTAAGGTTGTATTGGGGCAAATTTGTGAGCTGTCACAGGACTCATCCTAGAATTTCCGAACTATAGTATTAAATTTTCTTGTAATAAGTTTACTACAAAAAATACCTGTTAACATGGTAGAACTGAAGTTTCTTTACTTGGTCAAATGTTTTTTTTTTCCATTCCAGGAGTGACAGTAGGTTTAACAGTGATTCCTCAAGCCATAGCATACGCCAATGTTGCTGGACTTCCACCGCAATATGGACTGTACTCTTCTTTCATGGCGTGCTTCATCTATACCATTTTCGGCTCCTGTAAAGACTCACCTATTGGACCAACTGCCATTGCAGCTATCCTAACAAGAGAAAACCTTCATGGGCTGGGACCAGAGTTTGCAGTTTTACTATGTTTCTTATCTGGATGTGTGGAACTTTTGATGGGAATACTCCAATTAGGTATTTTTAAAATAACATATCTTGAATTTCATCCCCTTATAATAGAAGAATCAGGGTCTCTTCACCTGCATAAGGTCCTGTCTTATGTCAATTCAGTCATACTCTATTTATCTTGTAATAAAGATAATAAGATGTACAAGGAATTATTTGTTATTTTTTTTTTTTTCATCAATTTTTGTTTTGTTTTGCCTTGTTTCTTGTCTATTACTTATTATTATTGTATTTTATTTATCTTTCATTAGCATACGATCTAGTGAGTTTATCGTTATATAGGTAATATCTTCCAAATAAGGTGTTAAATAATTCTAAGTGAACTCACAACCCCTGAGTTGGTAGATAGGCATCCTACCAACTAGGCCATGGCGGTCGTCACCATATATGTATATTCAGATACATACGGGTATATGATGAATAACTTAGAAATACAATTATATAACTATAAATAACAGTGAACATGCAAACCAGAACAAACCATTACTGCACATTTGTGAGAACATTCAATTTAAATAAAAAAATCTACTCTAAACTGTTTTGTAGGATCAAGTCGAGCTGGAAAGAATTCTTATAATGTTTATTATGTAAGACATCTTTTCTGTATTGCAAGATATGTAATTTTTTATACTTGCAGGTTTCTTGATAGACTTCATCAGTGGTCCAGTATCAGTAGGCTTTACATCTGCAGCGGCAATCATCATCGCCACAACCCAAGTAAAAGACTTGTTAGGGCTCAGTTTCCCCGGTGGCAAATTCCTACAGGTGTGGCAGGGTCTCTTCCAGCACATCGGGGAGACACGCCTTTGGGACACAGTGCTTGGGTTGGTGTGCATAATTGTGCTTCTTGTTCTCAGGGTTTGTACAATTTTTTATTTGTAAATAACAAAATAGTCATTGTGGAGTAAGAAGTGATTTACTTTTGAGATAAAATTATTTTCTTTCTAAAAAAACTGCATCCACAGGATTTGATGACTGTATATGACTTTGTTTATCTTTAGGTCTACAATTGCTTATAATGTATTTTTATTGCTTTTTAATTTATAATAATATTTTCTTGCTTTTTCGTTTGCAAATCAAGATTTAATGATATTAACATTTCAAACTCTGTTTACATAAAATCAAGTGAACTCAATATATGTTGGCCAATATTGTTCCGTAAATAATTTTTCACTCGCAACAATGTGTAAAAAAACTTTCTCGTTGGTAATTAGTTATAAATATACTGAGAAAAATTCTCGAAGAGATTCTAACGATTGGAAAGGTACTTAAAATTGGGCTACCATCTTCTAGAAGTTCGCGTATTTGCAAAATTTTAAATTTATTTTTCATAGGGGTTTTTCTACAGATGTTTCCTGGGCTATCTTTTAATCGCTTTAGCCTTATGGTAAATCTTGGCCTGCTCTTTGGACAGCGAAATGCTCAGAGGACTGGATAAGAATGTGCCCAACTTTCAGCAAGTGAGACAATAATATCATACGTAGTTTAATGAAAAAATTGTAAAAAACTTGATGAGTAAGGCCAAGAATTCAATCATTTAAATATAATGTTTCCGAAACTCATCAACACAAAATAAAAAAAAATGAATTTTGTTGGTAAAAGATAAGTAAACTTCCTAAAGATCCGGCATTTAATGCTAAGTTGAATGACAATAAACTTGTTACATGGATTTATTTCAAAACTGTTTTTGATGAGGAAACAAATGAGAAGGCAGCTTGTTTCCATAGTGAGTAATCTACTGAAAAACTACATGAATCAGGGGTACAGAATGTCACTTAAAATCCTCACTCAATTTTCTATATTTTTGTTTTTACAGGTTTTAAAGAAACAAAAGGGTTTTAAACTTTTGTTTCACTGAATTTTTTTCTGTAACGTTAACTTCAATCAAATGATATGTGTATCTCATTATATTTGTATATGTCAAGAGTGTACCTAATAAATGTGATGTTATTGATAAAAAAATATTTTTTATCAGATTTAACACCTCAAAATAAGGGTAGTTACATGCCATATATAGAAATAATTTTTACTTCTTAGAATTGTGTAATTATTTCTATTTACGAAAAAAAAAATTTTTTCTAGAAAATTAAAGATATCCTACCCGTGGGCCCCAATGATAAAGAAAAGGCCACCTTTGTGCAGAAGACTGCCTCTAGACTACTCTGGTTCCTCTCCACTGGGCGGAATATCCTCGTTGTGGTGGTTTGTGCTGCTCTGGCATACTCATTTGAAATGCACGAGCAGAACCCATTTGTGCTAACAGGTATAAACTTCATTCAAATAATTTATTTCTAATAAGAAGGGTTTTTCAAATGTTAAGTTTCTTTTTGGACAGACCTCGTGCTTGCCCCTCATTAAAATTTCATTCCAATAGGAATGAAATTTTAATGAGGGGCAAGCAGGAGGTCTGTCCAAAAAGAAACTTAACATTTGAAAAACCCTTAAGGATAGCTCAATAAACAATTTACATTTTACTAGTCTCATACTACTGTAAACCAAGTACACTGCTTCAATATGGTTCGTTGCTGGGCCTCGTAGTCAAGGATCCCATAACAATTCCAACATCAATTTAATTGGAAGCAAAGCTATTCTGTGGAGTTTGTTTTTTTTTTAAATGAGTGAGCCATTGCACACCAGCAAACTCACTGGCCACATCGCTGTGCTGGATCCAATGGCACACTGAAGTAAGACAATCGGAGCATACCGGCATGCTTTTTTTTATGGAAGAATAGATATGACCGAAAAAACTCACCGGCATATTATTATTTTTTCTTTTTGAAAGAATAAACATGACCAAAGTCATAGGTATCCATATACCCGCGAATACTAGGCGAAAAAAATGCCTGTGGGGGTTCAAACTGATGACCTTCCGCACAGAAGTTCAGTGCGTTACTGCGTGGCCATGCACCTCATCATTCAATATGCACTTTATATTGAATGTGCTGTTGATAATGCTGACAAGACATTTAATTTTTTTTGACTTTACCACCTGTTGCCATTTACCTTACATATTTGTTTTTTTAAACTTCTGAATTTTCATTTTCTCCTATCATTAATATTAGATACACCATAATACCAATGGTATGTATGTTTCTAATTCCATTCCAATTGAATCAACAACATAAGTTCTCTACCCCATGAGCCCGAAACAATACAACTGTGATGGTATTGGGGCTTCTTTTTAGTAGATATTCTTATGAATAGCTAAAGGGGCACAGTGAGTAAAATATCATATGCGACATTCATTGAATGTCGCTACATGTAAAGTGGTGGATCTTCTGTGCCAATCCTATGTTTGATTCTCTTTTGACCTATAGGTCCATAGGCGATTAAGAAGCCTAAATATGACCCATAGTAAGTGGTGTCCCACTGGCAGGTACTCTGATAGCTGCATCCATGTCCGTGTGCTTTCAGTTCTAGTAATCCATGAATTGAGATGCTCACATTTTAGAGAGCCTTTAAGGGTGTTGTGGGTGATCATAAAACTGCTGCATGACCTCAGTCTTAACTCTGTTGGTATTTGACCATAGGTGTTCTTGGTCACTAAGTTGTTTATATTTCTCACTCCTGCATGATGTTTATATCTAAATAAAAAATCAACGATAATATCTACAGAAATAACAAGGAAGAATATAATGAAATACTTTCATTATAATTTGTAAAGTCAGCAGAATAAGAACTTCTAAGAAGTATGCAATAAATTCTTTAGAAATAAACCTTTATCAGGTATTCAATTGTGAAATTATAAATCTTATGCGATATACAACTTCATAAATGTAAATAACAATCTTAATAATTTGTTTTCCGATTATAAATCCACTTGAAATTGATTTAATATTACGATTCCAAACAGATTAAATAGAAATTACACATTCTTGAATTTAATTGAAATTCATAAACCCAAATAATAGATAAGGATTTAAAAAGGACTATTTAAATTTTAAGAACCCATTATCAAAATCAGGTGAATGTTGATGCATTGATAAATCTTTTCAATTATCATATGATAAATAAAATCTTGTAGAAATCATAACAATGTTCTCAAATTAAAATTTGACCGCCTGTCATCTATAGTTAATATAGTATTATATTACACTTTTGTTGTATACAGTACAATATTATTGCCATGTGGAAACTTCTTCCAATCAACCTGGAAGATGTTAATAAGGTCCTAAATGAAAACTAGACTGGAACTGTTTATAAAAAAACTAAGTAACAATAGGAATCAAACCCATAACCATTGAAAAAAATTGAATCTTGTGGCCATCAGAACTGAGGAGTTTGACTGTCATGAAAATCGCTTGCTGAAATACGAGTGTGAGATGATTAATAGCTCATTATAGTTAATATGAACAACTTAATATAAATTCAATCAAGTACTCTCCACATCACTAGAGAGAGAAAAGTTACACAGTTTATAACTCGAGTAGTGTTTTATTTTGTTTGTAAATATAAATATTAAATGAATTTTATTAATCAGTTACTCTGAGTTTAAAACTGAAAAAGTACTGCAAGATAATTTATAATCAAGGTCACAAAAGAAAAAATGCATTGTATAATTTTTCTCAAGATGAAAGTATTTCACAACCATTAACATCATGCATATGTGTCAGTTTGACAGCAATGCAATTTATTATGCAAAATAAATAAAATTCGTACTGAAATTCAATTCCCAATTCCAACACCCTTATTTTTCCATTAGGAACACAAGAGTGCTAAAAAATATGTCCATCCAAATTGCTTTGCAGCCTGACACTCCATTTTCTTCTACATTGTATTGTATTACACTTTCATTGTACACAGTATAACCTAACGAGTTTAGTGGCATGTGACAAAATCTTACAACCAACCAAAAAGATGTTAAAGAGGCTTGAAGTGAAAACCAGACAGATACCATTAACGTGTTCCTCGCGGGAAGCACAAACGCCTGTGATCTGACGACAATCCAAGTTTCAAATCTCCTTAAGAGTAATGGCTATTATTTATTATCAGAAAATTACTTGAATGTCATGTTTACATGGTGCTGTAATCAAATATCAGTGGTTCTAAACAAAATACGCATTTAAACTTAGAAATTAAAAAACGCCAAAATTGTGCCGCGCACAGGATTCGTGGAATTTGATTTTTAACACAGGTTGATTTTTTACACAGGTACAGGTTAAAAAAATTAAGTATCAACTGGAATTGAATCTCTAGGTCGGGAGACGATTGTCTTACCAACTTGGCCATAGAGTGAAGACTATGAATCTCCTCATCGTAACACCAGTGTGCAATGGGGTTCCAATTCATTGAGACCTAGTTCTTTAAGAGCTACTTGGCGACATTCTTAACAAGTCACCCAACCCCCTCCTAAGCCTCACCCATATTGTGGTAACTATAGTCAGCAGCTGCATCAAAAGATGAACCATCTAATTTATAACTCGATCATACCTCTTGAAACCCATTATCTTCCTAAAGCATCTGCTCTTAAAACTGAAAAGATTTTTTATGGGCCTTGAAAATATGTCAAGATTTAGAGCATTATAGAAAGTATGTTTTAGAAAAACAAGTTAAGATGCAAGATTCAAATAACTGACACTTCATCTTTAGACTAAAGAGTAAGGAATTCCATATGGCCGTCAAATTGGTAATGACATCTTTGGCCAAACCCGTCCTAATGAGCGCAACCATTGTACTCAAATACCTTAATGTACCAATTCTGTAAATTGGAATGGAAATTTTAATAAGGAACAAAGCCTGCGCCTATAGGACATACAAACATGTGTACTGCACGCAGGTGACCCTCGACCTAGGGGCACTCAACCAGAGTGATTTTTTTGTTATATACTGGGAACTTGAAAAAAATATTGATTCTACCACGTTTGAATTCCATTCATAATACCAGGGGTTGTTCACTCCCATACAGGAGTTCATTTGTCTTATAAATTTATTGGATTTTTCTATTGAACCTAAAATATTAGATAAACTAAACATGGGCAATTCTTTATCAGAATTTGAATTGCAAAAAGTTCCAAACATGTAAAAGGAACTTAACTTTCTAATAATATGTTCTCGGTTTTTTTCATGTTGCAATTTGTTTATTCTATTCTAGGACATGTGAAGCCAGGTCTGCCAGATCTACAACCACCCCCATTTGAGGCTACAGTGGGCAACCACACGTACAGCTTCGTGGAGATGGCCTCCAGCATGAGTTCTGCCATCTTTGTTGTTCCACTCTTGGCTATACTAGAAAACATAGCTCTGGCTAAAGTCTTTTGTAAGTATTTTGGTATGTTTTAAATAAATTTTATATTTCTTTTCTTTTTTTTTTTTTGTAACCAGAGATCATTAGAAATAAATTAGATTCATTAGAAATATGAAATTTCAAATACTGAACCTTCTGTATTTTTCCAAAAAAAAACTATGTCAAATGAAATGCATCCTCCATCAATTAAGTAGTGACTTTTTCATAAATTAACATGAAAAATAATTAAACTCATTTTGTGGAAATACAAGTTGGCCTTTTGCAGATTTTGATTTGGCTTTCCTTTCCACCATCCCTTTCTTCTTCCATCAATTGATCATATCTTACTTTTATTGTTGTAATTAATTTATATTGTTCATGAATTTTGTACAAATTAATAATAATTTAAATAGTTTTTGTGACCATTTAACTTCCTTTACTCATATATACTTTAGTCTAGTAGGCACACGTGGCAATAAGCCCACCAGATTGTTATACAATGAAGTTTTAATAAATAAATTATTTTTCTCCCGTATGGTTTTTCTCTCGCTATCGAATATTTAGGTATCCAGGTAAAGTGTTAATAATTTTCAAATGTCATCGCCTATGGGGCTGAAGTACATTTCTCCCGACGACCTCTTTCATACTAAATAAATAAATAAAGGTTCTAAATAGAGAGTCACATTCAAAGTTTCTATTCATCAAATAAAATTTTAAACGCCACTCCTTTATAACTGTGGTTCAATGTAATTTAATTGTACGTGTTATGTTAGTTGTAATGATTGGTAAAGAATACATATCTTATGATTTAAGCTGAAGGCAAGCCAGTGGATGCAACCCAAGAGATGGTGGCCATAGGTCTCTGCAACATCGCCTCTTCTTTTGTGAGTTCTATGCCTGTCTCTGGGGCCCTGTCACGTGGAGCTGTCAACCATGCCTCGGGAGTCAAAACCACTTTTGGTGGAGTCTACACTGGCATTCTCGTGCTTGTCTCACTGCAGGTAAGGAATTCAAACTTAATTGTAGTCATTTTAAGTTCACAAGAAAGTAATTAAAGTAATTATTTATTACAATATGTTATAAAATCAAATTATTAATAATCTTAACCACAAAAGGGATTGATCACACTTTAAGTATTTTTTGTGAACTTTACGATGTTTCTTCAATTCTATAAAATATGTAATACGCACAGTAGAATAATTACTTCATGTTTAATTTGTCCTATGACCAAAAATACACAATTCTTTTTATTTATACAAATAATATTAAGGTTATTAAAATTGTTTTAATTTTACTCCTTTCAAAATTTCATTCACTTTGTTAATATGTTTAGTCACTTTATCGTCACCCATCCATTCCACAAGACCAAACCACGTCAACATACTCTTATTCCCCCCTACTTTACAAATCACTTTTTAGTTCACGTAATAAAGAGAGCTCGATAAATCTGATATATTATAAAACTTAAAACTAAGGTCTTACATGTTTTCCCAAAAATATAATTTTATCGCAATTGCATGTATTGGTTATATGCATAAACAAATCCAATCCACGTCATATTGGTTTAAAGATATTTGTAGAAAACATATCATCACTTTATACTTTGGCTTAATCAATTTTAGTGTAATAAAATTTAAGTATGAATTTTATTGTATATTATGTTTTACTACACAACTGAGTAATTAAGATACGCTTATTGCACAAAAAAGTTTCATTAGTATGAGTAAATACAATATGTGTATGTATGAGTAAATACAATATGTGTATGTACGAGTAAATACAATATGTGTATGTATGAGTAAATACAATATATGTATGTATGAGTAAATACAATATGTGTCTTCTTCTCCCTGGCTCCATCCCAACTCATTGTCTGCGTAGACTGTTGGGGTCTGCTCTCCTCGTCCTCAGGTTGTATGCTCTTCTGTCCCGGACTATGTCCCCCAGGCCGTGCATCTGCATCAGGTTATCTTTTTGCACCACCATCACAATTTGGTAATGTTTCTCCATCCATTTGCATTACAGGAGTGACAGCATTTGTGTTCTCGAATGGTAGGTACAGATACTCTGTTTTCTTTCTGCTCAGTCTCAATCCATTGAATGGCGTCTAATGTTGATTTTCCCGATACGAAGCCACACTGGTTGTCATGTATTTCCACCAAATTCATGATTCTCGAGTTTATAATTCGCTCATAGATTTTCATAGTGTGGGATATTAGCTTGATGCCTCTATAGTTGTCGCATTTCCTGGAGTCTCCTTTATTTTGTAGAAGGGAAAGAGAAAGCTTCTTTGGAATTCATCTGGCATTGGGGCTCCGGCCAATATTTTATTAAAGAGCTTACACAGCCAACTCTCTCCCCATTCACCACATTCTTTTCAAAATTCAGTTGGTATATTGTCTGGTCCTACTGCTTTTTCTGTTTTCATTTGACATATGGCCAACCCTACTTCTGCAGGAGTAATATCTACAATTGGCCCAAAGATTTGTAGTTCTGAAGGATATGAGGTTCTCGAAAATTCTTCATTCAATAGTTCTGAGTAGTAGTCTTTCCATCTTTCACATATTTTACTTTCTTCAGTGATTAACTTGCCTTCATTATCCTCTATGTACTTAGGGGTAAATACAATATAGTATGTGTATGTACGAGTAAATACAATATGTGTATGTATGAGTAAATACAATATGTGTGTGTACGAGTACATACAATAAATCAATTTTAATTGAAAAATTTAATGACTATCGTTTTTAATTTTTTTTTAATTACGAGCATGGCTCAGCAGTCTTTCTGTTTCTACATAAAAACAAATAAAATTGTAAAGAGCGTTTGTTTTTGACTTCCAGTATTTTACTCCATACTTCTACTACATTCCAAAAGCTTCCTTGGCTGCCGTCATTATTGCTGCAGTGGTGTTCATGGTGGAGCTTCATGTGTTCAAGCCTATATGGAGGACTAAGAGTAAAACTTAATTTTTTATCAATATTATAAAGTATATACAAATAATTGTAATAATAAAAGGATATTTATACAGCCTCATTTAGAGAGCAGACTCTACTCAACAGCACTCTAGCTCAGGAATCGAACCAACTCTAATTGTATTACATGAGTATTGTATTACATGTTTTTTTCTTTTTTAAAGTGTAGATATGACCAAAGCCAGTATCCTTATACCCTCGAACACTAGGCGGAAAAATTCCTGTGTCATTCGAGAGGAGTAGCATAGGGTGGGGTTCGAACCCAATGCATTACTGCGCGGCCATGCAGCTCATAATGTTGTATTACATATTTTATATATTGTAATACATATGTTTTAAAAATATTACAAAAAATAAAATAAGTTATGGCAATTAGATTTGGAACATCCTTACATATATATATGTTTAAAAAAAAAATTTGGTAAGAAAACTGTACCAAGAGATGACAAATTACAAAAAAAAAACATTCTTAATCTTTTAAGTTATGATAGTTATACTCGTACATTCGGTTTTAGGTGGACTGTAATGTATGTGTAGTGTTCATATATAATCAAATTATTCGACCTCCCAAAAATGGTGACATTTTTAACTACTTCCTGAAGCAGCATACGTCACCAGTATATCTAACACTTAGAAGCAAAGAATTCCACATCACATGGTCAGCAATAGTAAAAATCCTATCAGATTACCCCGTCCTATCGGATCCATTTGGGACAGTTACTTTATCCGATTAAGATGAGATCAACCTCAAAGTTCTGCTCCTCTTTGAAGCCACATCTCTCAGATAAATATTAGAAAGATACAATGGATATATCCCATTAAGAGATTTGAATACAAATGGACAAAGTTTAGGATCAACCAAGTTGCAACTCTTTAAAAATGTATTATTCATATAATGTACGATATTGTGTTGTTTTTCAAAAAATAATTGATTATCAGTCATAAGTATCCTTATACTCCTGAATACTAGACTGAAAAAAATACCTCCCTTATCCATTGTGGGATTCAAACCAACAATGTTCTGCACGGAAGCCTAGTGCATCACCTCAATATAATTTTTTATCAAGGTGCATATTTTTCCCTACCACCCCGAATAATTGAGAGTCAATAATTGAGAGTAATTCAATAAATTTAATTTTATTTGCATGATGTGGCATGGAAACGTAAAGATATTTTGTTTTGTTTTTAAAATAAACCAAGTTAGTCTGTTGAAAAAAACTGATAGGAGGACCTTATAATGGTTTCGGAAAAGAGTGGGTACGTCTCCCTGTCATTTAATCTAAATAGTTTGTCATTTCCTATGGCTTACTATATTCTTGTTCACTACAATACAGAATGGTCATGGCTATAATGAATGCTGTGTGATTCCAGACTGGTTTTACTGTCAGGCTGTATTTAAACTGAATATATGAACTCCTATAGCTTCTTATTGTACATTTCACTCATACCAGAGTGATTATATAATAGTTATGATGATTCCAGATTCCTTTGGCGTGACATTTTATTATTTTGTAACATGATGTTTGCCATCAGAACTTAATATTTAATCTGTAATGGTTGGTGGTGTGCTTTCAGAAGTGTAATAAAACACAAACATAAAAGCTATAAACACACAGGCATCATCCACCTGAAGGATTAACTGAAAGTGTTTGTCAGACTCAAGGAACAGACTAATAATAAAGATGACATTGTAATTTGCTTCCAGAGATAGACCTGATTCCAGCAGTGGTAACATTCATTTCCTGCCTGGTGATCAGGCTGGAGCTGGGCATTGTCATTGGAATTTCCATCAATCTTCTGTTCCTGCTGTACGCCTCTGCCAGGCCTAGTGTGCATGTCAACAAAACTATTGTAAGTCTACTTACTCAGTCTTTTTCTTGAAGGTTCTAGTCAGTTTTTTATGGGTATCGTGGTTATGATAAATTATGGTCTCAGTTCAACACTGCTCTCACTGTCCATATCCATCTCGAGTGGTCCTCAGCCTCTCTGAAGCAATTCTGGAGTTTCGGCTGATCCTTTCAACCGGTTGAAAACTGACCACAACATTGAAGCAATCATCTCCAGCAACATATTTCAACATCTTCAAACATCTATCAATTTTTACAGTCATGCATAATATTTCTGTATTTGCTATTTGTAATACTTTTTTATTTTAATATTGATGATTTTACAAAAATTAACACTTATTTTCTAATTTTTCGTTTATTTCAATACTTCAGTATTTTACCTTGTTTGAAAATTTGAATCAACTAATTTGTCTGTGAACATGTCTAAACTCTAACACATATACCATAACTGGTCCATAACTGATTCAGTATGATGACTGTGGCTTAGTGGTAAATTTTTGTCTTCCACTTTAACAGTTTTATGTTCAATTACCAAATGTGACAAAAAAATGTGCACTTCTCTTTTTTTCTACATTCAGGCCTTTAAACATCTTCTTGATTGGTTGTAAAAATTATTCGAATTTCAAATAAGCTTGCCAGGTTTTGTATTGAATAAAATAAAAGTGACATACCATGAATTGTGTTTGAGTAGAAAGTATGAGTATGTAATAAGAAAAATGTTTTCCTTCTTTAAAAATAACACACCATAATAATGTATACATGTGTACAATTAAATCCTCAGAGTATTCCGAGTGGCATAGAGTACCTGGTCATCACACCGGATCGCAGTCTGGTGTTCCCATCAGTGGAGTATGTGCGAGGTGTAGTGAGCAAGGCGGGCATCAAACAGGCACTGTCCCGCATGCCTGTCGTCCTGGATGCCACCCACATTCAGGGAGCTGACTTCACCGCTGCCAGAGTAAGTACTACTAACAGCACTTCTAACTTTTTTATTGTCATTTACCCTAAAGATCAATTGTTTCAGAGTTACAGCTTTGTAGTACTACCATGTGAAAGTCTCGCTCTCTTGTTACTGTATGTACGATCTCCGTGGCCTAGTTGGTAAGATGTTTATCATCCAGCCTGGGGGTTACGGGTTAGTTTCTCGTTGAAACCCCTAAAAAAGGATTCTTGTCTGTTTCTCACTTAAGACCTATTTACCATCTTTCTGGTTGGTTTAATGAGATTGCCACAACATGTAAACAGAATGCAAGACGACAGACTTCCACGTGGCGCCCTTCAAGGGAACCCAGCTGGAAGAAGATTACCGGGAAGACCTCCGAAGAGATGGCGCAGACAGCTGGCAATCCACGTCACAAGAAGGGGAACAAGCGGAACAAACAGATCATGATCTATAGGAAGAGGAAGAAGCCACATCACAATAAGTCTACCAGGTTGTACTGTATACAAAGAAATTGTAGTACAATAATATGTTGTCATACGAACAAGCTTATATGTACAAGTACTTTAACAAATGACCAACTTCACTAAGTTCAACAATCTGCTTCTTCCAATAAAAACAGGTAAATCACATAAGAAGTGGAAAATATTATTTATACAGATATGACACGATTTCACACCCAACTAAGAACAGATGGCATTGCAGCACACAAACTTATTTTCATATTAGATTTTTTTATTTCAATCCTTATCACATTACTTCAAACCCTAACACTGTTTGGACTGGCAAAACCACTCTGGAACCGAAAATAGCAATTCGAGGGTATGGCTGTAAAAAAATCTACACAGTGATATAATAAAGTATTTAGAATCACAACTTGAAATCATTCTCAAATTAATTAAAGCAGTTGTCATGTATTTGTAGAGTTGACAATCATTAATCAGAACTAGAACAGGGCATTTGCAGCTTACAGGTAAATAGTTTGTAATACATAGCAAATATGATAAATGCTTGTCTGAACTATTAAACAGTATTTTTAGTCCACAACAGTATTTAGTATCTTTGATATATGGAAGTAAAATGTGGACGTGGAAAAATACTGAAAAGAGCCTAATAAATGCTGTAGAAATACGTGCACTTAGAAGAATACATGGGTTGACAATATATGACAGAGAATTAGTAAGAATGAAGTTGATTAGGGATGAATGTGAACTTAAGTTTGAGCAAGATGAAGAAAAGCACTCTGAGATTGTTAGAGCATGTGGAACGAATTAATGAAGAGAGACTAACAAAAATATACAGTGCAAATGTAAGTGGAAGGTGTGGCAGAAGAATATCAAAGAAAGTATGATTGGATCAAGTGAATGCTATTTTGAAAGAAGGAAAAGTAAGAAGTAAGATAAATTGTTGTAGCTGTATAAGGTGTATGGATATGGAAGAGGCAAAATATGTGTCGAGATAGGAAAGTCTGGCACTATGTCCTCTCTGTATGTATGTGTAAATATTGTATCAGTTTTTTAAAGTTAGTTATCTATTAAATAAATCATTTTTAACATTGTATGAAACCAAAAAATATTGAAAACCCTCTGTAATTGACTGATAGTTTTGTGATATCGTAATACCCGGCAAATCATTCGTTCGGCAGTAATTTGTTCAGTGGCAAATACTATAGTGTTCATTATGTGGGCATTTAATTGATATTTCTGATAAATTTAATGTACATTATTAATGCATTTATTGGTCGATAAATACATCCATGATAATAGTGTTTTTTTGCAAGTCCAATAGCTGTTTAACACGTTGATCGCCGTGTCAGCCACCGGTAGCCGACACCGAGGTATTCCAATTGGGCTGTGTCGGCCACCGGTGGCTGACACGGCATACCTAACTTCAGAGTGTCATCCTGTCCGTCGGCTACGCGCTCTGTATTAAACTACTATTAAACTTGCCCGACATGGCCCTTCTCTATCTTACTACGATATGGCCTTAGGATATCTTCATGGTTCTAAAAGATATACTCATAAATGTGATAGGTAGGTTATATTAAATTAAAACCCTAAAAACGTAATAACAGTTTTTGGACATTTTATGAAAATCCTCAATCAATCAATGTGTTAAGAACATCTTTTCATTGCATTACACAATTTTTTCCTCATAACTGTTTTTTTACATCACACTCCATCTGAGAAGACCTCCATTTATTGACATTCCTATAACATGTATTTTAGTCAGATGTGATTAAACCGTATTTCATTTACAGGGTATCAAATCTCTGATTGACGATTTCTACGGACGAGGTCAGCCATTGATATTCTACAACCTGAAGCCGTCCATTGTGGAGATCTTCCAAGGTGTGCAGCCGCGCGAATTCAAGTCCTGCCGCTGCCCCATGGGGTTAGACGTCATGCTGCAGCAGGCCACTGCCGACAGTCCCAACTTAGGGAGAGTTTAAAATATAACTCAACATCATTCGAAAATATTATATGTACTAGGTCAATAATACTGTAATACTGTCAAAGTTACTTAAAAAAACTTATCTTTTTAATAAAAAAAGAGAAAATGGGAATGTTTTAAGTTTTACACGTGATTCAATCTTAAGAGATATATTTTTAACAAAGTATTGAATTTTTTGTTTTGTTTTATTTCATTTCCTGTTTACTTGTTGTAAATTATGTTTATAAATTATAAGTTTTGAATAACATAACACATCGACCAATAAGTCGAGGGACTAACTACTAAAACAACATTTGTTTGCCAAAATTCTTCTATTATTCATCAACATAGTCTCTTTCAAGAGTGATACATTCATTCCAACGCTTTCCTAACTTTTCTATGCCAGCCGTGTAGAACGATTTATCTTTGACTTCAAAATAGGCGTTAGTTTTGGCAATCAGTTCTTCACTGGAGCCAAATCTCTTTCCCTGGAGCATCTTTTTGAGGTCTGCGAACAGCCAATAGTCGCTGGGGGCCAAATCTGGAGAATAAGGTGGGTGCGGAAGCAATTCGAAGTTCAACTAATGCAATATGGCCATTATTATCATCGACTTGTGATACGGTGCATTGTCCTGATGAAAGAGAACTTTTTTCTTCTTCATATGGGGCTGTTTTTTTGCAATTGCTGCCTTCAAACGCTCCAATAACCCTATGTAATATTCGCTATTGATGGTTTTTCCCTTTTCAAGGTGATCGATGAATATTATACCATGCGCATCCCAAAATACGGAGGCCATAACCTTCCCGGCCGACTGTTGAGTTTTTGCTCGCTTCGGACGACTTTCACCGGCTGCTCTCCACTCAGCTGACAGCCGATTTGATTCTGGAGTATAGTGCTGGATCCAAGTTTCATCCATTATCACATACCGACTCAAAAACTCCTGTTTATTTCGCATAAACAGTGCCAAACAGCGCTCTGAATCATCGATGCGTTGTTGTTTCTGTTCCATTGTGAGCAAACGCGGCACCCATTTCAAAAAAGCTTTTTCATGACCAAATGTTCATGCGAAATAGTGTAAACACTACCAAATGATATCTTCAGGATGTCAGCTATCTCACGCAATTTTACTTTGCGATTTTCCATCACGATTTTGAGTTTTTTTTTATGTTTTCTGGTGTAACAGCCTCATTTGGACGACCAGAGCATTCAGCATCATTTGTGTCTGTACGACCGCGTTTGAAATCTGCATACCACCGACAAATGGTTGTTTTCGACGAAGCAGAGCCCGGATAACACTTTTCAAGCCATCGCTGAGTTTGAACGGTATTTTTTCCCATTAAAAAGCAATGTTTTATCAACACACTAAATTCGGTTTTTTCCATTGTTTTAAAAATAGCAAAAGTAGCATCACTAAAACCACTGTAACTCAATGATACAATGTCGAAATGTCATGAAAGTTTGACACGTAACTTCTAAAGGTAGGTACTAACTAAGAATGGTATGGATTTGTTATTAGAGGCGCCATCTGTTGGTTAGTCCCGGGACTTATTAATCGGTGTGTTACCATGAAGACATTTATTTTGTTAAATAACATTGCTTATAATTTTTATAGACCTTGCTCTTTTTAATACTTAGAGATTTCACAAATGGAAATTGACTAAAGAAATTATCTCAAAAAACAAAGGTTTTAAATCATCATTATTATGGTCACCAAATGGGACAAGAGAAAGTCATAAATCCCCTTTGTTATAACAGAAAAACACTTGTTTTCCATCCATTGAGTTACTAATTTGATATTTTCTGGTAAATAATTTTGATTGATATTGACTGAAACTTGTTTCTTACTTTCCAATATTTTGAAACCTCTAATCTTGAAAATTCAAACTGATCTATTTGCAACCGTTTCACCAGAGGTGGATAACACATACTTTTATATTTTTTTACTTCTAGTCTAAAACGTTGAAAATTTTCATTTAACCAATGGAATCATAAAAATTCTAATTTATTTTACAAAAATACTTAGTAAAAACATTTTTTTTTAATGTTTAATCCCCACATTGCTTACGCAGTAATACAGAAAAATGGGCACAATTTTGATCTTATATGATTAATTGTAATATTCATGAATCTCAAATATTAATTTTAATCCAAAATCATTTTGATTGATCTGACGGGCATTTGTCAAAAATGTGACAGTGACTTTATATTTGACGGAGTCAAGTAAGTGTTCATTTTATGAGAAAGGATTGACCAGATTTTTTTTATTTTGATAAAAATAATGAAACATTATTTTTGAATGTGCATAAAAATTTATACTATGTTTTGTAGACCAAAGGGCAGTAATTGATACTATGTTTTGTATAATGAAGCACAGTAATTGGTACTATGTTTTGTAGATTGAAGTACAGTAATTGATACTCTGTTTTGTATTTGAAGTACAGTAAGTGATAGTATGTTTTGTAGATCGAAACACAGAAAATTGACAAACACATTCTGTATACAGGGTAGACATGGCACAAGTAATGTTAAATAAATTCTATTGTTTTATTTTATTTCCCTTCATTATTTGTTTCAGAACCTAAAAAAACTGATATTTTATAAATAAATATTGTAATTAGTATCTAATTTCTGTGATCAGAATACAACAGCATATTTTCTGTTTTCCTGGTGATTTTTATTAATCCTGTTAATATCTTAGATAAATACATACTTCAACTATTTTACTTTAAAGACAACTGATTGAAAATGATTGTAAAGAAGTGCCTTATTTAACAATACTTGGAACACCTCTTGCAGACTATAAAGATAAACTTTTTATTGCAAATCAGTGGTATAAAGAGGGTATCTACGCACAGAGACAAGACACAGAATCTGTGTCCCCTAGCACGAACTGTAAGCTATGAGTTGTTTGGGAATATGGTGAAAGCCCAAATGACAGGGCAAAGACTGTACATGCATTGCATATGTTTTTTGCATACATCATAAATCATGATGCTCAATTTCTAAAAATGTTTATGTGTGTTACATATATTATATTGTATATGTATAACAAAATGAACAACGAATGTGTTTGTTTCGTTATATTTATAATAAAAACAGTAATTATTTAGTTCAAAAGCTAATAGTATTCTAAAAAGTTCAGTATCAGTACTTGTTTCATTCTTTCAAATTTTAAATATTTTATTTATAGTTTCGAAAGCAAAAATGAATTGTATAGAATATTGGATAACAGGGCTTGACAAAATTGGAAAAGCTGTAAAAAATATAGCATCCAGAGACAACTTCCCCTTGCTATGGTATTGATTGCATTGCTTTTTTCAACAAATTAATGAGTTCTTAACTGTTCATAATAAATGCAGTATTGTTAAAGTTACTTTAAAACAGTAACAACTAATTTTTAAGCTAAAGTAGCATACTACTCAAGTGAAAGGTAACAATGTTATTTTACAGCAACTTTTAGGACATCAACACTGGATAAATATCAATAGACTGCTAAAAATTAAGATAAAAAGATCATGTTGAGCTATAGGAATTTTTGAAAGACTTATAAATTGATATTATTTAAATAGCTAATAAATTAATATATACGAGTACTAACCTCAGCTTGGCATGTTGCTATTTAAACATTACTATTATTACTTCTACATGTTGGTATAAAAATACAGGCACACTTAACAAAATCAGTCTATTTGGCATGAGCTGTTTCTATCCAGTTGTAAATATCAGCGCTCCGCTAAACACCTTCAAGCCATCATAGTCTAATTATTAACTTCTTCCAGAGCTACCTTTATATCCTTTATTACTTGTCCCTCTCCAGCTACATGCCTGGACCGATATGGTCTTGATTTTTTAATTACTATGATGCATATCTGTCCAGGCTGAAATTTTATGTTGTAATTTTTACAAATTTATTTTATTGTAATTTGTTTTATCAAACACTGTTTATTCCACTTTTTGTAACGGTATAACCCTACCGGTTTCAAGACTTACACCTCATCACCAGGGGAACATAAACAAGACTCCCCTGATGATAAGATAAAAGCCTTGAAAGCTGTAGGGTTATACCATTACAAAAAGTGAAATAAACAGTGTATGATAAAACAAATAACAATGTATTTAAACCTCTACAATGTTAATGCCTTAACTATAAACAACAAATTTATTTTAATTTATTTATATGGCAAGTATATGTAATATCTATACATAGTATATATATAGAAAAAAAGTAGTTTCAAGTGGATACTCTCAAACTATATGGATCTGGGTTTGTTTTATATTATGTGATGTGGATTGACTATCATTCATTGTAACCGCAGTTAACTAGGCTGTATCTTACTGGAGACACATGAACGTGAAAAAATATGTATAGTACCCGGCGGTAAGTAATACACATCAGGCTTAAGAAAGAGACTGTCGGCCATAATCGACTCATTTCAGCTTTGTAGAGCGTCGTCTCTGTCGCACGATCACACCCTTGAACGTTTGACAACGACTGACAAATCGCGACGGAACACGTATATGAATGACAGAGACAACACTCTACAAAACCAAATTTGGCCGACAGTCTCTTTCTTAAGTCCGATGTGTATTACTTACCGCCGGGCACTGTAAATACTTTTTACCAATTGTTGATTATTTAATGACTGTCAAAAATTCTTGTTACCTTGATAAGTTGTAACTAATTAGAAATACCATATGTACCATGTGAGTCAACCCTTGACGTACTGCATCAATTAGAAGAGATTAACAGCCCATCCCACAATCTCCTCTAGACATTTATCAAAAACAAATTATATTTAATAAATAGTTCTTCTCCAGTAATGTATTTTCTTGCAATGAATTTAACATTCTCCAAGTTATTTATATACATAATAATTTCAGTTTCTCGAACCCACATTTGGTAGCGTTTAATGTTTTACTTTAAATATTATTCATTGTAAATACTAAAGAAATAATGTAGACATTGAACAAAAAACTTTTATGCTTAATTTCTTTTTGAACATTTAATTTAAAAATACTATTTTTGAAAGTCAACGTATCATATTTTGATACATTTTTAAAGTAGAAGTTATTTAAAATTATTGATTTTATTAACAGTATTATAAAATGGTTGTTATTATAAGGCTGTGAATTGAATTCTACAGTTCTCAATATGTATTTGTAAATATTTTCATTCATTTCTATTATTGTGTATTTATAATAGTTATATAGGAGGAAATAAAAGTAGCCATAACTTACTACTCAAAGTAAATTGTTATTAAGTTGATTTCAAAATTATTCAACATTAATAAACTTATAAGTGTTTTATTATATTTATTTTTGTCAAATACTTAATAAGTTAGATTATTCTATTTCAATAAGTTAGATAAGCAATAGAGAAATAGAAATGCTATCACGAAATGATATCCATCATAGAGTTGTTCTTTAAATAAAGGGGAGTTTAAGAACTATCGTATAGTATAACACTTTTGTTGTATACAGTACGCAACCTGGCAACCGTAAATTGTATGTTTAAGTTTATGGTTAGTTGGAATTAAAACTGATATATTAAATCTCTTTACATAAAGCTATTATGTAAAGATATATCAATTCTACAGATGCCACATCATACTTTTCTTGCACATGCATAAAAGAAGCAGGTCAAAGGGGCTGTCTCTCTTATTTTAAACTCTTCTTCATTTGAAGAACTACTCATTGATGGATTTCAAAGCATCTTTATTACTCTGTGGACCAACCTATGTAAGTTCTACATATAGCTTTAGTCATCTTAAACACTAGACTTTCCAATAGGTACTAGATTAATTATTTTATCTTAAATACTACCTTGATCAAAAAGTTTTAGGGCTTTATTCATAAAATCGAAAATACAAGTTTATTCATCAAAATTGATATGGTCTCCTTCAAAGTACTCCCCATCGAATGCAACGCACTTACGTCAGCGCTTGATCCAATCCTCGAAACACCACTGGTACTCAATTTTCGGTATGTCCATCAGAGCCGTCTTCAATTTTTTCATGACATCCTCTCGGGTGCTGTAACACGTTCCGCGAAGCGGTTTTTTAAGTCGGTTGAACAGGAAAAAAACGCAGGAAGCCAGATCAGGTGAATTCAAAGGATGCTGGATAGTATTCGTGTTGTTTTTGGTCAGAACGATGTTCAAGTCCTCTGCCAGCTCTCTAATGGTCAATTTGCGGTTTTCGGCCAACATTTCTTTGATTTTATCGATGTTTTCATCGGTTTTCGACTGCCACTGCGTTCGTCATCCTCGACCGACTCACAACCACTTGTGAAGCGTTTGTGCCACAGAAAAACACTTCTCCAACATTTCCAAGGTCTGCGGACCGTTAAATCCGTTTTTCACACAAAATTTAATGCAAACTCGTTGATGCACAGTTGATGCCATTTTCAAACTTGTAAAAAATCAAAAACACGCACAAAGGTAGATGTACTCAGTACAGCGTAACTTTTACAAATGTCAAGCTATGACGCTGAAATTTAGAGGGAAGTGTCAATGATAGATGTGGTAACCTAACAAAAAAAAAGAATTCCAATCGGGTGACTGACAGCGCCAGACGGTGGCCGGTCCTAAAACTTTTTGATCAAGGTAGTAAGACTGGTTTACTTAAATATGCAAAAAATATATATACCCATGAAACATGATTTTTTTTATTAGTAATTGATCTTTTAACCTTTTGAATTCCAATTTTCTATCAAATATTCCAACACTATCAAATATTTATTATAATATATTTTCTAATATATTTTTTGCAAAGTACCTTATTTAATTACATTTAATTAATTATCTTATTGAAACTTTTTTAATTCATATAAGTGTGATTGATTTGTAAATATGTTTTTTCTCATTTTCATTATTGTTAATCTAAAAACCAATTACATAAAATGAACGTCAAAAAACAAAATTATTAAGTGTTTAGTAAACTTTATGAATTTTGCAAATAAATTGTGTTAAATTGTAATATGCTTTTTATTCACGGCGCACAGAAAATTTCAAAAACATTTAAATCATGTTTTTCCTAATTTGCCATTATCCTTTTTTCCAGCTGTTTTCTTTACGTTGATAATGTAAATCCTCTACCTATCACTCAAAACTTTGTAAAACAATTGTACGGTTGGTTGGAAGAGATTGTCATACACCCGCCATATTGAACACTGTACAGTCAAGTTTTAAATAAGTAAAAATAAATTAGTAGAACTGAAATTGTGCTGTAAAACTTTGCCTCAGAAATGCGTCCTACATCAATTCGATTGGGTTGAGTCTACATACATACATTATAACACATCGATCAACAATTGCTAAGTTAAGTTGCGTGAGATAGCTGACATCCTGAAGATATATCATTTGGTAGTGTTTACACAATTCGATTGGGTTGAGTCTACATACATACATTATAACACATCGATCAACAATTGCTAAGTTAAGTTGCGTGAGATAGCTGACATCCTGAAGATATATCATTTGGTAGTGTTTACACAATTCGATTGGGTTGAGTCTACATACATACATTATAACACATCGATCAACAATTGCTAAGTTAAGTTGCGTGAGATAGCTGACATCCTGAAGATATATCATTTGGTAGTGTTTACACAATTCGATTGGGTTGAGTCTACATACATACATTATAACACATCGATCAACAATTGCTAAGTTAAGTTGCGTGAGATAGCTGACATCCTGAAGATATATCATTTGGTAGTGTTTACACAATTCGATTGGGTTGAGTCTACATACATACATTATAACACATCGATCAACAATTGCTAAGTTAAGTTGCGTGAGATAGCTGACATCCTGAAGATATATCATTTGGTAGTGTTTACACAATTCGATTGGGTTGAGTCTACATACATACATTATAACACATCGATCAACAATTGCTAAGTTAAGTTGCGTGAGATAGCTGACATCCTGAAGATATATCATTTGGTAGTGTTTACACAATTCGATTGGGTTGAGTCTACATACATACATTATAACACATCGATCAACAATTGCTAAGTTAAGTTGCGTGAGATAGCTGACATCCTGAAGATATATCATTTGGTAGTGTTTACACAATTCGATTGGGTTGAGTCTACATACATACATTATAACACATCGATCAACAATTGCTAAGTTAAGTTGCGTGAGATAGCTGACATCCTGAAGATATATCATTTGGTAGTGTTTACACAATTCGATTGGGTTGAGTCTACATACATACATTATAACACATCGATCAACAATTGCTAAGTTAAGTTGCGTGAGATAGCTGACATCCTGAAGATATCATTTGGTAGTGTTTACACAATTCGATTGGGTTGAGTCTACATACATACATTATAACACATCGATCAACAATTGCTAAGTTAAGTTGCGTGAGATAGCTGACATCCTGAAGATATATCATTTGGTAGTGTTTACACAATTCGATTGGGTTGAGTCTACATACATACATTATAACACATCGATCAACAATTGCTAAGTTAAGTTGCGTGAGATAGCTGACATCCTGAAGATATCATTTGGTAGTGTTTACACAATTCGATTGGGTTGAGTCTACATACATACATTATAACACATCGATCAACAATTGCTAAGTTAAGTTGCGTGAGATAGCTGACATCCTGAAGATATCATTTGGTAGTGTTTACACAATTCGATTGGGTTGAGTCTACATACATACATTATAACACATCGATCAACAATTGCTAAGTTAAGTTGCGTGAGATAGCTGACATCCTGAAGATATATCATTTGGTAGTGTTAACACTATTTTACATGAACATTTGGTCATGAAAAAGTTTTTTTTAAAATGGGTGCCGCGTTTGCTCACAATGCAACAGAAACAACCACGCATCGATGATTCAGAGCGCTGTTTGGCACTGTTTACGCGAAATATACAGGAGTTTTTGCGTCGGAATGTGACAATGGGCGAAACTTGGATCCACCACTAACTCCGAAATCAAATCGGCAGTCAGCTGAGTGGAGAGCAGCCGGTGAAAGTCGTCCGAAGCGACCAAAAACTCAACAGTCGGCCGGGAAGGTTATGGCCTCCGTATTTTGGGATGCGCATGGTATAATATTCATCGTTCACCTTGAAAAGGGAAAAACCATCAATAGCGAATATTACATAGCGTTATTGGAGCGTTTAAAGGCAGAAATTGCAAAAAAACGGCCCCATATGAAGAAGAAAAAGTTCTCTTTCATCGGGACAATGCACCGTGTCACAAGTCGATGGTAACGATGGCCAAATTGCAAGAGTTGAACTTCGAATTGTTTCCGCACCCACCGTATTCTACAAATTTGGCCCCCAGCGACTATTGGCTGTTCGCAGACCTCAAAAAGATGCTCCAGGGAAAGAGATTTGGCTCCAATGAATAAGTGATTGCGGAAACTAATGCCTATTTTGAAACCAAAGATAAATCGTTCTACACGGCTGGCATAGAAAAGTTAGGAAAGCGTTGGAATTAATGTAACGCTCTTAAAGGAGACTATGTTGATGAATAAAGAAGAATTTTGGCAAACAAACATTGTTTTAGTAGTTAGTTCCGGGAGTTATATGTGGACCCTTTAAGGGTTAAGTCCATTCTTTTTAACCTCATGAATACACCGATGCAAGATCTCCAAAAGGAATTGGGGATTCCATAATATAACTTTTTTGGCGCTGATGCAGTGCTCGTCCATCAAAATTAATAAGAATTTGACAAAAAAATTGTAAACTACATTGAAAAGCAACTGTAAATGCTAGCTACCTTTATAAAGTAGTCTTAACAATACTGCTATTTGTATATTATCAAACCCCAGGTCTTCCAGAAGTCCTACTACCAGTTCTCAATATAGTTGTTATATCTGTGTAAAATTGAAATCAAAGATATTCACATCAATTCTGAGAGCAATTTTTAATTTCCCAAACACAATTATCTATTCAATTTATACTCAGAAACACAATGATACGATAGCTAAGCAAACATTCTTCTATCAACTTGGATTTATTTTGTTTTCTGAGTGGTTTCAAGACTGCTCATATTTCAAGTATATAAATAAACTCAATCATGAAAGGTAGACTGGAACATCTGCCATATGCAAAATGATAAGTACCCTTGATAATAAAAGTAATCTTGAAACTGGTTGGATAACAAAATAAGCCTTAAGTTAAATAAAAATTCTTTTATGTAGCCATATTAATTATGGTTATTGCTTTTCTAACTAAACTAATGGAAACTGAGAGCATTAACGAAACAAGCAATAGGATAAGCCAACAGGCTAAAATAAAAAATTTCAAAATATACGAATAATAAATAAAGGATATAAATAAAAACACAAATAAATTTTGATATAAATATTTATTCTGTTGCAGTCCAATATTAAAAAAAAATATGTTCGAATAAATTTACAACGCAACAAAATTTTAATTAATTTGAGTTAACCACAAGTATATCCAAATAAAATTCAGTAAAAGAAATAAAATAGAAACATATGTATACAAAATTAAAAACACCTGAATAACAAAAGCCGTCAGATTTTTAAAGGAAAAAGATAATTATTTCAAATGTTCATAAACTAAGTAGGAAAAAAAGAAATTAAATCTCATCAAAAGGATTCGACTGATTCTGAAACAAAATATCTAATAATTTCTTTAAAAATTTTACACACAAGTTAAAGAAAAATATATACAAAATCTTCAGATATCTTCTGGAATGTCATTTTTAGTTCATTTGATTAAACAAATAAAATTGTTAGCAAATTGCATAATGTAAAAAAAACTATAATAATAATAGTAAATTAAGATTATTAGATATTTTGTTTTCATTTAAAATAAGACAAGAAAAAACTCCTTTAGTTTGATTATAAATATATAACAATATCTTCGATTAATGTCCCCATTTTTTCAACTAATTTCATTGATTTATAGTTAAAAATATTTGGTTTAAATTTTTATTCTCATAAATTTTAACTATTAAAAAGTGAGCAAAGTGTACATATTTGCAAGTTTGTTTATTTTTGCATACTAATCAGTTGATCTAATACAGTGGCTCTTAAACATTTTATTAAATAATATCCCACTTATTCTTAAAGAGTGTTGAATTAATAAGAAATGTAAAAGATCTATATAATTCTTTCTATTTTGTGGTGTACTGCGCATCAACCTGAATGGAGGTGCTATGTAACATCTTTATGTTCCTGATGGAACGAAGAGGGGGTTTTTATTAGATTATAAATGTTACGAACGTTATTAAGTAGCGCACATTATCGCACAAAAGTAGCTCTATATTTACACCGTTTCTACTTTTCAATAGTAGCATGTCACATTAGATTGAAAAGTACATATAACAGTACTACTTCTTCAAAGTAGCTTCAACAAAACTGCACATGTTACTGTAAGGTAGCTACTAAACACAAATCTAACAATAAATTCAAAATCTCTTTTGACCAACCAGAAAAATGTTTAAGAGGCCCTAATTGAAAGTGAAAACCAGCATGGAATCTTTTTTTTAAAAATCTGGATTCCAACGGGGATCGAACCTACAATATCCGAGTCGGCTGAGCATCTTAACAATTAGGCCACGGAGGTCGTCTTATAAGGTGGTTGTAGCGAATAATCACTATGAAAATCTTATTTTTTGGATAGATTTTGGGGAAATAATGTTTCTTTTTCAACATTATCGGATAGTTTGTTTAAATTTATTTGAATCAAATAAATGCCTTACACTTGGAGGGATATCATGTAATCCTGGATTAAGAACCACTTATCCAATAATATAAAATAAAATAATCTAAAGAATTTACACACTTAATGTGAGATAATAACAAAAAGATATTGCTTTAAAAAAAACTATGAAAAATAAGATGACATTTAATTATAAAACATTAAGTGATTTAAAAAAAAAACATAATTAAGTCCACAAATATTAACATACAATTTATACCAATTTATTGCGATTCTATCATTGTAAAGTAAGAATTTCTGGTTCATTCACAGGATAATACAGGATTTTTTTTTAACTAATTTACTAAATAAATAACAATAAAATTATGTTATATACGAGTATAGCGCCTCAAACTCTCAGAAAGCAAACTCTTCTCGAAGGACCTTTTTTTTACATTTATAAAATAGAACTGTACTTTAAATGGGAATAAGAGGAAAGAAAATATATAAATGATTAAATGACATTATTGAGATTAATAAAAAGCAACAAATGTTTAAAAAAAAACAATTTGTGTTAGTGATAGGACAGTATTGCAGTATTTGCTGCTGCTTATGCATAAAAGCATATTTGGTAAGAAAACTGCAGAAAATGAACTACAAAGAAACTAAAACGATTTCCTGAAAACTGAATGTGATAGTATCACATTCAGTTTTTAATTTTACAGTTGTACCACAATTATGGCTCTTTGACTAATGACTCACAGCGACTATCATTTTGAATCGTCTATACAGTATATCCTCAAGATGTGACACTTGTTTTATAGTAATATCTTTTTAGTAGCATGCATGATCCAACCAACCACCTTTCAATAACATGTTTTGTTCTCATACAGTATTCCTTGTACATAGTTGTAAATGCTTAATTTACAACTTATTAATTTCTGTGTCTAGAGCATTCATTGTTAATTATGATACATGTTTCCAATAGGAGACGACAGAGATCACCTTATCATTTGCATCAATCATGTCTTACCCTAAGCATATAGTCCCGATGTTCGGACAATTTAGCATGTGTTAAGAGTCCTGTATAGCCCCACAATCACATTTAATGTTATTTTTGTTTAAGAAACTCCATCTCTGTATGTTGACCTTTCATCTAGTCATCCCTACTTGGAGTCTATTCAGGGCTCTCCAAATAGGTCAAGACAGTTGGTTTTTTGGTGCCAAATTTTACAAAACCTCTATCCAGTCATCAGATGTTTTTTCCTTTCCACTTCAAAGATTACACACATTATCCGGGGAATTGTCAGTTGTAGCTCAATTTACAATTTATTTTTTTATCATGCTATCTATATTCACTATCCTTCATCCTATCCTTACAAAAGAAAGGCTCAGTTTTGTTGGAATTTATTTATTTAATTTGATTTTTCTTTTCAAGTGCAATATTCAAATTACATTTTTTTTTAAATACCTGACTGTTAATGACCTAAAAATTCAATAATTACAGAAGAAAAAAAATTATTTAATGAATGACAGTAAATGAAACTGGTAGAAAATAAAATATTACATATTTAGTAAAATTAAAAATAATTTTTTTCACTAGTTCGAAGATATAAAATTTATTTTTTTGTAAAAATTAAATGAACACAGAAACACATGTTTTCCTGATACCAAAATTGCATGAGGACCAAATTTTTTTTAAATATTTAACATATACATTGTAAAATATATTATATATATTTTTAAATTGAAAAAAATTAGAAATAATCAAATGAGATATGTCATGAACACATTAAAGATATTTTATAGAAAATGACATCTAAAAAACATATTCAAAAATTAAAAACTAAATATTACTTGTTATGAGCTTTTCATTGATCAGAAGAGAAATTTAAAAACTGTTTTTATCACTGAAATCTACGAAATGTGAATTTTTTACACGAATTAAAAAAAATCAATTTTAACACTTCCCTTACTGTGCTAAAAAATTACGCCAGTAACGGTGTTGGACACTGAGGGTACACTAAAAATGTATGTTTTAAATTAAAATTATGCAAAATCTATTAGTTTTTTTTTTAATTAGCTATAAACATCATTTTATTATGTAATAAAATGTCGAATAATATAAAATAAGTGTAAGAAATGATAAAATAATAGTTGAAAAAGAGAGGTGACATTTCTATAGGAATATAATTTTCCCACTGCGTCCTTCGGTCTGCGCAACGTTCAGAATGCGCATGACTGAAAAGAGGTCTCCAACCTTTTAACACTTCCCTTACTGTGCTAAAAAATCACGCCAGTAACGGTGTTGGACACTGAGGGTACACTAAACATGTATGTTTCAAATTAAAATTATGCAAAATCTGCTAGGTTATTTTTTGTTATTAGCTATAAACATCATTTTATTATGTAATAAAATTCGAATAATATAAAATAAAGGTAAGAAATGATAAAATAAGAGCTAAACCAGAAAGGCGACATTTCTATAAGAATATTATTTTTACGCTGCGTCGTTCGGTCTGCGCAACATTCAGAATGCGCATGCGTGATAAGAGATTTCCAACCTTTTAATTTTTTTTCATAAAATTATACAATAAAATGTAGCGTGTATTTTTTTGGCAATAAAACCATAATTCGAATAAAGACAATAAATAACATATAAACAAAATATAAAATGAATATATAAATTCAAAAATCAAGGTTTTAGGGCGAGAAATTTATATAGTATAAACAAACACGAAATTCAAAATTATATATAAACAAACACGAAATTCAAATCAATAAAATATATGGAATTTGGAAAATATAAACACTACAGAAAATTTGAAAATAGGACAAACATATCATATAATCAAAGTTTAATCCTGTGGAGAAAGTTATCGCAATTGGGGCATGAAACCACTTTTTACTATATTCTACGTACTAAACACGCAGGTGTTTGACAAATATTGCAGAATAGCCTGGTTTTTTTCTCGAATGTTTTTAATAAAACCCACAACTTCCTCTTTTGAGGACCTCACGGGGTGCCAACAGGGTATTATTTACTAATGTTTCGGGTATTGACTCGCCACAATATGTTAAAACTGTATTAAAAGCATCTTGTTGTTGCTATTTTTCCTTTTTAAGATATTGGGCATTGCCAATTCCAAACTTAACTCTCTTATGAAATGTTTTCGGTGGTATTAATTATTTTGTTTCCACTCTGGATATTTGTCTATCCATAAGAGGTATGCATTCAATGCAGCCATATCTATAATTTCCATAAAAAGACGGAAAGGCCATCTTCTCGTTGACCTTGAGCAAGAGTACTCTCAAGTAATTTGGTCTCCCGTATCTACTCCAATTTTCGTATTATTATAATGATGTATAATTAGTGGCTTTTGTTTTTCTGAATAATCAATTTCTGCATCATTGAATTGAGTGGATAATAATAATACTGCTTTATTTTTTGTGGTACACACGAAACAAGTATTTTATTTTCAGCTACTATGGATTGTTTTCTCTCTAGACGGTATAAATTCAAGTGAGATTACTCTTTTATTTTTTCGAAGCGTGCCAGTTAGAGTTAAACCTTTTAATAAAAGATTATCGGCTAATTTGATGGAGGTAATAAAAATACCTGTGGTTATCCTCCTGTTCGTGCCATACTGCGGTTGAACCATTCCTATAACTACTCAGTTACCTTGATTTATCTTTCTCTACGATTATTTATCATACCAGAATAAGCCTGTAAATTTGTTATGCGTCATATGCCGCCGCAGTCGGCAGCAACCCAGATTTTGATGCCATATTTACCAAGTTTAGACTTAGAAATGAACAATTCTCTCTAAAGTTTGCCAAACGTTCATCTACAGTTATATTCGAAGATGGAGAATAATTGCTTTTGCACATATCCATAAACATTTTTGAAATCCACTTAATTGGTTCTAATTTATCTGAAAAAACCCTGATATCTCTCTTCTCGGGTTTCTTTATCATCAAAACGAATATGACTGTAAATATAGATGAATCTATCTCGAGACAGAGCTGTTGTGAAAAATGACTGGCAAAAGGGACTTTCACTTATCCACAATTCACTCAAAGATAGCTTTCGTGTTCGATTTCTGCCAGGTGCGAGCAATATTCCAATGAATTCATATAACTCGTCTTTTGATATTGGTTGGTTCTTTTCTGAATGAATTCGATTTAAATGACGATTTGTTTCTTAAACATCACTTTTACCACCTCTTCATTTACAAACAGACAACACATATCTTTTATGGAATGTACATTTATACTTGAATTTCTCAGTCCAGAATCTTCGATGAGAATATTTGATACCCGACCGATGCCTCGAAGATTGAGGTGGTACTCGTAATGAACTCCATTCGAATCCATGTTTTGATGTAAATAATATTTCTTCGTCTTCTTCACTCGTCTCCAAATCAGAATATACTTCATCCTGTACCTCGACAAAATCTTCTGATTCTGATATATTGCCTGTCGCCTTAAATTCCAAATCGCTATCATCGCCATCGATATTTCCCGCCATCTCAATTATTATATTTTTGAAAATGAAATAATAAATAAAATGTACATTTATTATAAAAAGAGTAATGGTACAATATAACATACCAGATAAAAAATGATAATAGAAAAAACATACCAGATAAAAAAAAAAAATAACAATCAGGATTATAATAAAACTGGTGACGAGCCCCTGGAACGGGGCTATACGAACTGTCAAAAAAGAATGAGTCATACGCAGGTGTTTGACATTTCGTCAATTCGCGATTTAAAATCATTAATTTCTGTTGAATTAACTATGAATGTTTTGTTTCCTAATGACATCATTCAAATCATAGAGGTTTCGATGAGGAATACATAAAGTATGAAGACCCTGCAAGCAGTATATTTCGAGAAATTAAATAAAATATAAGTCATGGTCACTCGCTATCCATCACCGTACGGCAAGTGTTAAGAAGCGTAAGTGTTTTGTAGTACATCATTATCAAGTTGAATATGCGAATGTGTCTATAAAATAATGTAAAAATATGTAACCTCAAAATGTGCACCATAAATTCCCTCAAACCCTTCAATCCAACGCACTATATTATTGCCAATATCTTAATCTCTTCTTAAAGTCTTCATTCTCTTGCATACAAAATGCATGTGCAAATAAATGTTCATTTTCGACTAAAATGGGTGAATATTTTAATTGTCAAAACTCTAAAAGAGATGTGTTCAACTTTCTCATTATATTATGCTTTAATGTTCAAATGCTAAAATGAATGGAGAAAATACCAAATATTAGAGAACAAGTAGAGTTTTGCCTTTTGTCTCAAATTAATATAAAACTACATTAATCTTTATTTTTGTAACACATCCTGTGTTTTGATAAAACGCATTATCTATAATCTAAAAAAGACAATTAAATAAAACAATATTTCCACAAAAGAACGAGAGTAGAATTACAATAGCTACTGAGTTCGGATCCCACCTGAAGAAATATTATTCATTCCATTGTCTTTAAAAGGTTCAGAATCAGAATCGTCCACTTCAGAAGAAAGTGACTCCGAATGACAGCCATTTATGTAGCAATTCTCCTTTTTACTAATAACTTGAAGTAAACTTCATGTTGTGAAAATTGATAAAATACCCTACAAGAGACCTTGAAAAACAAAAACCCATTTTTTTGGTATAATTTACTTAGATTTTTGACAATTTCTCCTGATAAAAAATGCATTTCAAATTAACACGATACAGTTGACACATCGAATGGTTGATTATTTAACATAATTTAAGATGTTTTCTAAAAATAATTCAAATAAAACTCATGGTGCAGGCGTGTCAAAAAATTCAAGATAATAGATGATTTGTTATTAAACCAATCTCGCATTGGTAATAAAGATATAATTGGCACAGACACATACGAAATAATCACTTACATTTATAAAAAGTAACAACGTATTGTTCCACAATAATCAAAGAGACTATCAATAGTATTTATTTAATATTTAAAATATATTTATACGTCTAACTAGTGATGGAATACAAATTGAAAATATTCACTACACAAAAATACTGAAATATTTACAAAGCTTCATTTTTTTAATTCAAAACATTTACAAAAATGAAAAGCAATACTTATACATTAGTCTTTTACTAAATCTTTGTCATACCTTATAAAAAAAAGTTTATTTCCTTAAAATAAATGAGATATATCATAGTATACAACCATTCCTTAACATTATAGCAGACAAAATTGTACAAGTTTGCGATTCATTTTTGTACATTGCTTTTTTATTTTATTTTGCCCTGGGCGATTATATTGTTGACTTTCGCCCACATGGCAAAAAATTCAACAAGCTGAATTCACAACTTCTCAAATTGTTATGTATTACGATAAATATACATTGTTATTGTACTTTACAAATAGACTTATGAGATAAAAAGAAATCTCCATAGGAAAATTTATTTTGTGCAATGTAAAGTGTTAGAAAAAAGAACTTAATGAAGTAATAAAATTTGAAATTAGAGGCCTACTGCTTTTGTTTATGGTAATATAAATTGTTTATGGTGATCAGTAGCAATTTTAATTTTGTCATTTTGTGATAAAGCGCTACTCTTTGATAAAAAAGGGGTCTCGAATTATTATTCTCATACTAACACCAAAATCAGTGATTGGTTTGATGATAGTATACTAAAAAAGTCAAAAATTTAAACAGGAAATACAATGTGGGATTATTGACCCACAAGTTAAATAACAGCCTATTCTTAAAACTCCAGACAAAGACCACCAATAAAAGATTAAAATATAAATCTTGGTTTTAGGGTAATGATTTATATTACAAGCACTGTTAAGTACAGTCTTGGAACCTCAGTTTTTAACACTATATTAATAGTGGCTCAAATACATATATCATAGATTAAAATTGCTACCACGTATGATACACATTGAATCTCAAATTTATGTCCTGTAATACAAGTTATTCATTAGTATAGTAATCTCCAACATATCTGCATGTGTGACAGGGTTATGTTGAAGAGCATGACTGGGAAACAACTGCCTTCAGTCCCTATAGTCGAGCCTTTGAGATAAATCACTGATAGGTCTGTAGCTCGTGGTTTTTTATCATAAGTGATGGCAATACTACCTCATCGATCAACTCAACCAGACTGGGACCTTTTATTTAATACCATAAAGAATCAAACCCAAGCCATGACAAGCGACTTACCAACAAGGTAGACAGTTGTAATGCAAATGAATGAAACCTAATGTATTCTTATTTCATCTAATATTTGGGAATACCTGTACAGATATATAATTTTTTTCAAATAAAAGAAACATTTAATATGTTTTCCATGGCTATTTTTGCCCAAGGTATACTATAGTAGAAATATTATAAGAATAGGCCTCCTGCATAAACAATATATTTTCAGAAATAAATGGGATTTACATGTATACTTTTAATGACAATAGTTCAAATGATATGTCGAGGATGGTTTCATGTGTAATAAATTGAGCCAATTTTTTTTAACAACAAATTAATCAGTCACAATTTTGCATTTGTTAATCTATCTAAATGTGAAATATATAATATTCATTTTTTATATCTAAACGTCAACCTGATATTGGATTCCCCGATCAAATTACAAATCATTTATTATTTCTTCTTCAGCATATTAATTCTTACTAAGAATGAAAACGTGGATTTCAAAAGTTTACCGTTTTTTTCAAAATGATTTTTGTAGGTTACATTCGTATTTAAATGAGAAATTGTTGGAGTTAGTAGAGAAAACATTTATGTTCCTTTAGGCCTTGTCTTATTCTGTTTATGCATATGTTTTCATGTATTTATTATATGGTATTTATTTCCCATATTTACACACATCCATTCCTTAAAAATCAGTTTAATTTAATTTATGGGAGTGAAACATGGATAGGAAAAATGAATGAAAAGAACTGAGTCAACGTGATGGAAATGCGTGATCTGAGAAGAATATGCGATGTATCATGTATGATAGAATAAGAAATCTAACTGTTAACGATGACTGAGCTAAAAAATGTTGTGTCAAATAGGGTGAAAAAAGCATGTTGAGACGGTTTGGATATGTTGAACAGATAGATGGGTATCAAAAGACTGACTGAACAAATTTATAATACAAGCATAGGTGGGAGTAATGGTAGAGGATTACTGAGAAAAGTGTGGTTGGACCAAGTGAATGAAATTTTAAAGTATAGAGTGACAATTTATAATCATCATATATATATTTTACTGTTAACTTGATCCATGCACAATTTTTTTTTTATAAAATCCATTAAAGTGATCAAATAGTGGTGAGAAGAAATAAAAGTGATTACACATTAATCTAAAAATCCAATATTTTAAAACCCTGATTATTAATAATTTGAAGATGAAAAAATATGATTAAAATGAATCTTACAACTCAACAGGAATATTGCCCAATTGAAACTAAAAAAACCTTTGAAAATTGCAAATTTTCAAGTAAAAAAGACGCATTGTACAAATGGTCTACACATAATAACATTATTACCTAAAGGAAAATATTGAGATCTTTTTAACTGCGTAAATTCAATAAAAAAAAGAAAGTATTCTTGACAAGTTTGAAGGTTCTTACATCTAGACTGATTTGCGTAAATGCATAAATTGAATACTTAAAATTTAAAGGTATATTCAATACAACACTATTTTATTAATAACATTTATCCTATTTTTTTTAAAAAGTATTACATACATATACACCTATTTATTTGGTGTTTCAAATTAAAGTAAAAATATATATCTCAGTGCTTTTCAAACTGTTTATGTTTCAAACTGTGCAGTATTTTGACTACCGCAGATCTTAAGATTTTACAATCGATTCATTTCATTCCTCTAAAGATTACCATTTCAGTGTCAACAGAGAATACAGATATTGTTTGTGTTATAAAATCTTTCATAAGTAAGCTAAATTACAAAGTCAAAATTTTTATAAGTAGCATTTGCCATGGTTTCTTGATATATTCCTACTTTTTGGAATCATTGCAGCCTAAATCCTCAAAGGACGATGCAAATAACTGACAAAGATAATTGAAACCAGGTATTATTTTACTGTCATTCTGTAAAAAAATCTCACTACATGACCACTCTTAGAATTATTGTAAATCAGCTACTTAGCATTAATACATGGACTCCCGAGAGTTTTTCATGCGTCAATGCATGAAAAACTATCGGGAGTAGGGAATCCGAAGATGGAAGAATTCAAGATAGAAGACGAGTGTGCCAACCATTGGTTTCCTGGGACTGAAAATATCATGTTATATAAATTTTCCATTTAATTTATATGGTACTCTTCAATATATTCACATTGATGACAAAAAAAGTTGAAGAGCGTGGCAAAGGGGCAATATTGTCTTCATTCCCATTAATCAAGACTTCAGGTAACTCGTAGTTAGTCAATGTATGTATTAGCAATACTGTCATTGACGAAACAGACAAAATTTTAGCCGTACTGGGACCTTGTTTTTTGATACCCTCGGTAATTAGACCTGACACTCTCAGGTGGAAGCAGAGCATCTACCAACTAAGCCACAGAAGGCGTCATTCATAAAATAAACTATATAAATAAAAAATATCTGTATTAATGTTGACAATTCAAACACACTGCGATTACGGCATTAAATACAGCCTCCGTTCCATTTTGTAATTATCTGCAAAACCTTTTCCATCGTCATTTCATTGAGATACGCAACGCAGTGATATCAACAAGAAAGATTCAACACAAATATCCTGTGATATCATATCATTATAATAAAATGTTATCCTAGGTACCTCGTACATGTAAAAATATGTGGGGATATTTCTAGTTCTAATTTTACATATTCTATATTTCCGATCACTTTTTTTTTTTCTTCACATCTTTGTAGGAAGGGAAAAATTTATATAAAATTTAAAAAAATGGCTTCACCCAAAACTATGGCATTCTCGATTAGGACATTAAAAAATATTTATTTTTCTCATATTGAAAAAAAAATTATATATTTAAGAAGTACACAAGAAAACTTTAATACATTTTTTGTCATTTTTCCATAATCCATAAAATTTATGGATATTTGTACATTTAAAAAAAATTTCATCAAGAATTTGTTTAAGTTTTAATGTATCAAATAAATGAAAAAAATCTCATTAAAATTTAAATACACCGTTCCTCGTTATAACGCTGTCTGTTATTCTGTTTTGAGAAAATTCATAAGATAATGACTGAATAGCAGAATAATTGAAGTCATCGATTATGCAGGTCGTATTGATACACGGTAAGCCCAAGGTGGTGTAAATGTAAAAAAAAATTATGCTATTTTTTTCCATAATTATAATTATTGTTAAAGGTGTATAGTTATATGGGACAAAATGTACACAATAATCTGCAACTGAGAAGAAACTAATAAAAAGAAAAACTTACGTCTAAATCATTAAAATTAATAATCACAATTAATTTAGTCCAATGTCTTAGAGAAGTAAATGTTTCAAAATGAACCTAACAAATAGATTTCTATATAATGGGATATAAATAACATTTCGTGAGCTTGTAGAGATGTGAGCAAGTGTAGCCCTTTGTCTTTCCCCGGGAGGAGTTGAGATTGATGTTGGAAGTCTGTCGTTGCACGTTGTATCACTTCAAATTGGGTAATCTCGTGTTTGTGAAGTATCTTCGTAAAAACTTACCGTCGGGATTTAAGGTCTTTCATTGCTGGAAACAAAAAAGACATAATTGAAGAATACTCTGCAATAGGTTCAATTTAGAAAAAATATTCTAAGCAAATGTAAGTTGCGTTTGTTGTACATATTGACATATATGTACGGTTTCTCCAGTATTTATTCAAGCAATAACAATATCTCTCCAAGTGGATGTATAATGAAATTTGGAATGCAGTGGTATAAGATACTGAATCTGTGTCCGTCGCATATCTGATTTATTCATGATAACCTAATGTTGAGCAACGAATTTGAATAATTTTTTTAACATTTAAGATACCATGAAAATAATTAAGTGGACCTTTGGAGATGAATCTAGGCAAAACATAAATTAAAGAACGGTTTCAACGATTCAAAGATGGTTTTGATGAAGTTAAAAGTGATCCTCATCCTGGCAGGCCAGCATCAACCAGAATGTGGAATATGTGAGGAACACTGCAATTTATGTATGACTTGACTGTGCGAGAGTTAATAGTAGGCCTTGGCACTTTAAAAAATATTGTTTCAGAAATTTTAACTCGAGATCTGGGGACAAGTTGTATGACTGCAAAATTCATTCGACGGCTCCTAATATAATAGCAGAAGAACCTCCAAATGGAAATTGCCCACGATATGTTGAAAACAGTCCAGATTTTCTCAAAAATATCATCACTGGCAATGACTCTGAGATGGTTGAATGCCTTCTTGGAGGCCAGTCTTAGAGATGAACTGGAAGAAGTTCTAAGAAAAGTGAATCTTTTACATATAATAAATCTTTTTTTAATTCATTAAAGGCAACTTTCGGTACAATCTGGAAAATGTATTGGCATGCAGCAATCTCTTTCAACCAACCAGAAAGATGTTAAAGAGGCCTTAAATAAAAATCAGACTAAAACCCTTTATATGAGAGATAAACCCGCACCCCCGGGTTGGAAGACATGCTAATTACCAACCAAGCCATGAAAGCAGTCTAATAAGCTTTATATAAACGCCAGTAAGCATTTGAGGTGAAAATCTAAAACAGAGTTTAAAACCAAGATGTCAATGAATAGCAGGCTACTAACTACTCATCAGACTATTGACTCCAGTAATGCAGCCAGTAATCCCATGTTATGATGTTATTATAAAGTAATCCACTAATCCCATGTTATGTACTCCAGTAACCCCATGTTATGATGTTATTATAAATTGGATATCTGCAAAATATTTAGGCAGATATCCAATTTATAATAACATCATAACATGGGATGATATATCCAAAGTGGCTGAGTAAACAAAAATGCTCGAGATATTATGTTAATTATATTAAATGTGTCCATCATACGGACCCACATATTTCCTGTGAATGTTTTAGTTTCCCTCGTGAAAGTAAGAAAAGAGTAAATGTAATACTCACTGTGGTCCGGGGTAGTAGTAGGGCGGAGGACGCTCGTACTCAGCGGGCCCGTGGTAGCGGGGGGGGCCACCGGCCGGGTAGTCCTCCCAATGCCTGCCAACAGGGGGGCGCACACACATTACATTACATCCAGCCACCTCACATTACTGCATTTATGAGGGGAGTATAAGTTGCGAGGTCAGTAGGAAAGAAAGAGTACTAGACAAAAATTTAGATATAGCTTATGCTCAAAATCATTACCAAGTACCCATTATGAATCAATGTACCAAAATGAGAGGTTGTGTCCTTAAGTTAAAATTTGAATTTGGTGATATATGAGTTCTAATGGATTATGAAGCTATCTAATTTTGCTTTAAGTTCTAAAAACCTGCTTACGAGATTCACTAAATGCCTTAAGGAAGCATGTTACTATGGATCCAAATAAAAAAAATGTAGTCTGTTGTCAACAATAAGAATGATTAATTAAAGTACATAACAAATAATACAATTTTTTTTTATTATATAGCTCAGTTCAGTTGGATCCTACTACCACCAACACTGTTATGGGGGACAAAGTAAGTCCTCATCCAGCGCAATTTACACTAGAAGATTGAAATCTTCTTTATTTTTTATGAGTGCAACATCACGTAGTGACGAAGAAGGAACTGCCTAAAGGGACTCCTCCTCTGGCAGCAACACACCTGAGTGTGAAAAGAATAGTAGCAATGACGGATTAAAGGTCCGATGTCACAGAAGAAGCATACGGTTTGAGATCTGGAGTTCTAGCAGCCCAGCAAGTTGCCAGTACTTTCACAGAAAACTTCGAATGCAGCAAAACGATCGGAGTAGACAATCGATCCAAATATGAACTGATGTAAGGATGAGTGGAGTTCCCTTCAGAAATTATTAACTCAATTATCATCAAAGTACCACAAAATATGATCTGTGGATTGATCCAGATGGCCGTAAAAATTACAAGGCAAAGGACAAGATTGAAGCTAAAAAGTTTGCCATTAAAGCTCCCATAACATGTTTATTTTTTTAAATAATAAATATATCATAAGTCATCCGTATTCTTCCTGAAATCAAGAAGGTAAATTGGAGGGAGTAGCTCAGTAGGAATTTCCAACCTTGCCCTCCTGGACTTACGCCTGTCAAGTTGGGACCTGATGAAGGTATATGATTATTTTTGTAATACGAACACTATTTAACTGTAACCCGATTAAATTTTTAAAGGCAAAGGAGAATAGGTGGTTTTGGTTCAAGCCACAAATTATGTTAAGTTTAAAAAGTTTAATCATTCCTCAGTCGCTAATTCTAAGCAAATGAAAAAAAATGTTTTTGGTTTTATATTATGGTGGATACTAAGATTTCAAATATAATGGTAAATACTGGGATTCAATGTACGATACTGTATGACGATAAATATTGAGAATGTCACAATAAACATAAGAATTGTAATTCGTCACGTTAATTCCCACACAGAATAAAACAACGATCGAAATTATTATTATCATCTTATAGTTCTTGTATGTTATAATTGTTTTAGTATATAATGTTTGATCATGACAGTGGGTTTGTTAACTTTTTATTTGTTGGTCCACGGCACGGGGACAATCAGACTGATTTTTTATATTTCGACAGACAGGTTTCGTTGTAAACATGCCCAGCTTTTGGGTGTTTCAATTAAATAGTACCAACATATTTTTATGCTGAGAATTGTCAAATCTTACGAGGCTGAAACTCAGACACATTGGATTATTATGTGTGAATTTTAGAACTGTAAGTCAGCTGTTTTAGAACAGGCAATGAGCATAGTGAAATGGCTGTTATAGGACATTTGTCTTGTGTAGAATATGCCAACATTTAAATAAATAAATAAATTCTTTTTTTGTCATGGGAATAAACCATAAAAGCAAATAAGAACAGAGATAAACTAAAAATGTGTATATGTTAATGAAATAAATGTTTGCTTGCATTTAAAAATGTTTAAAATAACAAACAAACTTCATGTCAGATTTACACATATTATATTTTTTTATATTAATTTAGTTGTTTGAGGTTAAATGATATATGACATATTATACAGTCCTTTGTTACTTGACATTACATACGTTATTGTCTCATTATTTCTCGAACTTCTTTGTATAATAAATAATTTTAGAAAATCTGTATGGTTAATAAACTAGTACTTGTATTTTAAAAGCTTTTAGTTATTATGATGCAACCAATGCATTAGCAATAGCTTTCAAAGCTGACATTTGAACCAAGCTCTATAAAATTATAATCATTGTCCTTTGCATTGTTAGTAGATAACATAAAAATATAAATGTTACAAATAAGCGTAGTCAGTAATCTTACTTGGGCGCCATGTCTGTGTAGCGGGCGGGGTGAGCGGACTCAGAGGCTACATCCCCCATGCCCACAGTGGAGCGGGGCCTCGAAGAGCCTCCCCGCGGGATCCCGGAGCCACCTCCGCGATCCCCACCCCTGCGACGACCTCCCGACACCTTTTCCAAGTGCTGAGAACTGCCATTTGGAAAAACACAAAATGAATATTAGTATATGATAACACAGTTTAGGAATTGAACCATTTATCATTAATGTAAAATATAACTGATATAATAGGGATATATGGTAATCAGCAATCTGTCCTGTAGATAGATGACGTATGTGTATTGTATATCGGTTTATTTGTGTAAGTTGTTGCACAGCAGAATTTTCAATGACCCAGAGATACAAGTTCTCAGGCCCCAAAGCTATATGCTAAGAAGAAAATTTTATATGGTAAATGACCTATTATAGTTAAAATTACTAAGACTTTTTGTAGCAAGTGGATCACTGCCTTCATTTTTTTAAACAGACAATAAAATATCCTGAAAGGACAACAGTGTAGATTATTGAAAAAGGCAATCAATTTAATATTTTCATAAATGTTACCAGTATCCGTTATACTTTCAACCCCTGGTTTTGTTTTTATATTATTTTTATTTTTATTATCCACAACACACCAATTAAAATTTATTTTGGTTTAATGAAAAGGCAAATCGTCGAGTGCAAGTACATAAGAATACTAAAATCCCTCCATCTTATAAATATAGAGAGCCGCTTTACTAGACAAAACCTGTGACGAAGTGATCTCATTCATTCATCACAAATTTCATATATTTGTCCTTAATATTAAAACACTCAGCTAAAATATTAACATTTTGTACTTCAATCTTTACACACTTTAATCCCAAGTTATCACATACCCAATATCGACTGCATCATAATCTCAATAATTACACCAAAATCATATTTAACAACTCCTCATCATACACTGGACATTTGCATCAGTCACTCACAAATATTAGACATTATATAAATAAACATTTAATATACATTTTTTTTAATTCAGGGTGCATTCTAGATTTGACAGTCTAAAGATAGTAGATTTAAAAAAAGTTTTGATTTCAAATTAGGTACCTATTATTATTGACACTTGAATGATTTTTTTGGTCATGATTCGATTCATCTGGTCATGCCACATTTTTCTAGGTCTCATATATAACCATAAATTTTAATAAAACCTCCAAAAAAGGGTTATTTTCAAGTGCTTCCTAAAGTTGAACATGCCATCCATATCTCAAACACTTGGAGAAAAAATAATAGGTTAGTCAAAAAATTTTGAAAACGACATCTATGGAGCAGTAGAAAAACCAAAATTTTTACGCCATTTTAATATTTCATCTTTCATAAGAACGTACTCAAAATTTCATTTCGATCTGTCAATTCATTCTTTGTTTACAAGCCATTTGAAGTTGATGTGTCAGTGTTTTTTTAACAATGGAAAATCCGAATATCGTGCAGTGATTAAATTCTTTGTTTTGGAAGGTTTATCGGCTACTGAGATCCATGCAAAGATGGTGAAAGTATTAAAGGAGTCTTCTCCTTCATTTCCAACTGTTCACCGATGGGTTTTGGAGTTGAAGCGTGGCCATACAAGCGTTGAAGACGATCCACGCTCAGGACGTCCAAAAAGTGCATCAACACCAGAAATCATAGCGAAAATACAGGATATGGTTTTGGAAGATCATCGATCGACTGTGGATGTGATAGCTGACACCATAGGCATCTCACATGTAACAACATGGCATATTTTGGCTGAAGTTTTGGGTTATCAAAAAACTGTGTGCACAATGGGTGCCACATTTGCTAACAATGCAACAAAAACACGTTCGAATGCGACTTTCTGAGCAACATTTGGAGAAATTTCGAAAGGATAAAAAGGATTTTCTGCGTCGATTCATCACTATGGATGAGACTTGGGTCTACCACCATGATCTTGAATCAAAACAAGAGGCTAAGGAGTGGTGTGAACCAGGCGCTTTGGCTTCGAAGCGAGTTCGTGTCCAGAAATCGGCCAAGAAGGTGTTAGCGTCAGTTTTTTTGGGATGCAAAAGGAATTTTATTTATAGATTATCTCCAAACTGGTAAGACAATCAACTCTGATTATTATTGTGACCTTTTGGACCAGTTGGATGAAAAAAATTGTGAAAAAAGACCCGGTTTGCAGAAGAAAAAAATCATTTTTCATCAAGACAATGCACCTGCTCACACAGCTCAAAAAACCATCGCAAAAATCAGTGAATTGGGGTACGAATTGTTGCAGTATCCACCCTATTCGCCAGATTTAGCTCCCTCTGACTTCTGGCTGTTCTCACACCTTAAAAAATTCCTTCGTGGAAAGCATTTTTCATCAAACGAAGAGGTTATAGCCGTCGTAGAGGAGTATTTTGCAGGCTTTCCAGAAAGTCACTTCCGTGATGGGACAACAAAGTTGGAAGATCGTTGGACCAAGTGTATTGATCTTATGGGAGACTATACTGAGCAATAAAAGTGATTTCACTTTTATTGCTCATTATAGCTGGTAATAATGGTGGGGGGAAGTTACTATTGAAATGTATTTTCATTTCCGCTTTCAAAACTTTTTGACTAACCTAATAGTCCACACCACACCACAGTAATTCCTTTAGTTTTTCTTCAATCACACAATCAATAAAACAATTTCTTTCACGCATTTTGTATAACAAGGCTTCCAAGAATACTGTTAACGACAGCATGAATACTGTTAATATGAAGTTTAACTGTCATATGTTCATTAAGAAAAAGCAAGGGAAAAGCAAAAAGATATTTAAAAGATAAAAAAAAGAAAACAAAAACCATTAAAACAGTACGTCACTTTTCCATACAGTTTTTAAACCGGTTCAATGTCACAGCTCTCAAAACACTATTGGGCGGTTTGTTCCAAGATTCCACAACTAAGCAAAACAATTTTTCCTTTGATTATTGTGGAATTTATAATATATTATATTCATAGTGTTACGTCAATCTTTCAAGAATTATTTGCAAAAAAAAACATTCCAACTCAATAGTTAAATTTATATACTGTTATAAAAAATATTTGCACCAAATCACACATCAAACAGGCATTACTAAAACATTAATTTTAAGAATCAAATTTAAGTTAGAAAAAAAAACAGTTTTAATAAAGCATTATAATAATTCTGTAATTAATAGCAAAAATTGATTTCCTTCATGTTATTAGCAAACTTGAAAACAAAATTTGTTACTTTTTATGTGCATTCCAAAATTTGAGAAGTTAAATATTTTTAAAAAGAATAGATATGACGAAAGTTATAGGTATCCTTATACCCTCGAATACTAAACAGAAAAAATGCCAGTGTTATTCGAGAGAAGTAGCACAGCGCAGGGCTCAAACTGACGACCTTCCACAGGGAAGTTAAGTCGTCACCAGACGGCCATACATCTCAAAATGAAATATTTATTTCCATATTTTATTGCATCACAAATTAAATTTGAAATCTATTACACGCTTTCTTCTTTTATTCTGTATCAAGAAATGAGAAAGAAAATTCTGATCCTATCACGGCACACATCATTCGCCTCCATACACATTCTCTTACAACTCTAATGATTTCTCTGACATTTAACATTTCCTTATTTCAAAATATCATGCACTTGATCCTACCATATCTTCTTTGGTATTTCTCTACCACACCTTCCACTCTCATTTGCACTGTATATGTTTTGTTAGTCTCTCTTCATTCATTCGTTCCAATTGCTCTAACCATCTCAGAGTGATTTTCTTTAAGAGCGAGTGGTCTCGTTCATCTTGCTTAATACATCAGCTGTTCACATTCATTCCCAATCAGTTAATTCTGTATTCTGCAATACATAGTCACCCCGAGAATATTTCTCTTTGCACACATTTCTACAACATTTATTCTTTATGAGATATGAAAATAAAACAGAAGAAATGTAACAAACAGCTCCCAATATCTACAGGAAATAAATCACACTGGATAGAGCTTAGATACACGTGAAGTTTTTAATTCTATATATAACCAGAGGTTGAAGTTCTTAAAAACTATCGTTTTCTACCAAAGGTCTAGCTTGTTATTCATCATATTTTCAGACTTCAGAAATTATGTATCACAAATGTGATCCCAATATGATAAAATAGTTAATTTGGTAACAATACTTGTGTACGCTAGACATGTGTGAGGTAGTTGTAACTTCACATGCGATAGTATTGCCAACACATGAGATGATGAACTGCGAGTTCCGTCTACTCCCAAGGCTTTAATGCGGCTGAAAACAATGTTATCTCCCAGTAATGCACTTCTATATGTCCAACATCAATTCGGGCATGTTGAATGGCACCATACGAATTAATGAATGAAAAGCTGAATTTATGTAATAGCACCTATGACCGAACTTTTATGGATTCAAAAACCAAGTGTTCTTGAGGTGATTTTTTTATGTGAAACAGCGCTACAGAAATCATATATTTATTATTATTAAATGAAGAAAATGAGAAAACTTGTGATAAGGGAAAAAAGTATTAATAAGTTTATCTTCCTTTCACTTAAGTTTCATGTTATCTAACACTAACTTCATCTTCATAACTTCAGTAAACATAATTTTATTTTATTGATTACACATACATACATACCCATCAAGCTGTTTTCCTGTGGGATAGGCACAGAGGAGAGAGTGACAGACATTCCTATCGACACACGTATCTTTCGCCTCTTCAACATCCATACACCTCCTACTATATCTCTGACTTACTCGATCCAACCACAATTTCCTAGGTCTTGCTCTACCACACTTTCGCTCACATTTGCACTTTATATTTGTTTTGTTAATCTTTCTTAATTCATTTGTTCTACAATACATACCCAAACCATCTTAGAGGAGTGCTTTTTTTCATCTGACTTTATACATCATCCCTAATCACTTAATTCCGTATTCTATCATACATTTAGTTATTTTATTAATAAAGAAGTTTATTTAAACTTGAATGGTTACATACAATTATCACACCCAATCGATTTGTGTTAAAGATAAAGTGTCTACAATCATATTATGATAAAACCTTTTTGATATGCACTTTTTTTTTAAAACCAAGGAAGATTTTTCAAAATATGATTCTGATTGAAAAAATATTTTTTATATACGATCTTTGTTAAACTTTGTTAATCACCTAGAATTATAGAAAAAACACACAATAAGAAAAAAATTAAATGCGTTCAAATGGAAATTAGAAAAATGTTAAAAAAAACAGCTTAATTAGAATATACCAGTAAGAAAAACATAGTGGTTAAATCAAATTCAGCAAAATAAAAGATTAAAAAACTGCATAAAAAGTGGAAACAAAAGAAAATTAATGAACAAAAATGTAAGCTTATAATAAAAACGAAAATAATTTACTACTTGTGCAAAAATATTACTATCAATTCCGTAGTGCACAGATTCTAAAAAAAGATATTAAATTAAAATAAAATTATACCAGATTTAATTTCAAATTATAAAATTAACTGAGCAACCTTCACTGGAAACATAAAAAGTACAAAAAAAATTAGAAAATAAACAAATGTCGGTGTAAAAAATAAATATAAGAAAAAAATCACATAAATGTTACGACATTCAACAGAAGCACATGAAACGAGCGAGACACGAAAAAGCGAACAACAATAAAGCAGGCACAACTGTCAAAGTAATGGAGTAAATACCATAAAACGCCAAGATTCACTGCCCAAAAGCACATTTTCCTTTTGCTCTACGGTCGGTTTGCCTCCCCCTTGCAATGATCTCACTAATTTGGTCGGCATTCAAGACTTGTTTTGTATAAATGGTTGATATGTTTGTTGGAAGACTTCTCCAAAACTTGGACATAATAATGCACATTTTCGCTTACACTTAAAAATATGACACAAAAATAGCAGCACATTTCACAATTTTACACATATTGCACATTGATTTGGTAACTGCGGGTCTATTTAAAAGCTTTTTGTATATATTTAAAATATGATATGGTTTGCAAAGAGGTAATAAATAGATAGTAAAATTGAATAAAAATTGTAAAATTTCTTAAAAATGCTTAATTAAGAATACTTTTCCAGAGTTTCTTTTATGATATTGACTTGTTAAGGTCTATATTTTCAGTCTGTGTATCATTTTGAACATTTATACTTTGAGTAGTATTATTGTCTCCACCTTTATCAGACTGAGACTTAATCAGAGTATTGTTTAAAGAACTTCCTTCGCTGATCTCCGATTTTGCTTTGACCGGAGTATTTCTAGATGAACCTCCATCGCTTGGTTTGATAATTGTTTGTTTAACTACATCTACAGTTGGAAGGCTTTTCAATTCTATTTCTACTTTTGATACACTGTCGCTAGCTAAATCTTTGTTTTCCCCAATGTCCTTTACATAAGGTTCGCTGTTGCCATTTACTATAATTGGTTCTTCCACAATTTTAACCTGCTTAACATTCTCTTTATCTTTAGGGACGCTGCCTTCTCTAGCTTTTTCAGAGTCGTTTGCCACTTTTTCCTTATTTAAAGCTTCTTTAGAACGTTTCTTAGCGGACTCGCTCTCGGATTTTATGGAACTCGGAGTCTTTTTATCAACAACACTTTTCAATTCCTTTATCAAATTCTCTTCAAATGGTTTATCTACTAATTTTGTTTTGACAATACTTTTTGCCGAATCTAGGACGGAATCAACAATACAAACGGCTGTTTCCCGTGCCACAACTTTCTTCTCTCCCGAATCTTCAGATTTACCTTGCTTTTCTGAATCTTCTATCTTAGATTCCACTTTGTTATCGACACAGTCTCCATCTTTCTCATTCACAATAGCCATGTAGCTGTCATCCTTGGAAGAGTATTTAGTTCCGATGGGAAGAGTTCTATCATCGACTTTTCCCTCAAACTCACTAGAATACGAAGACTTGAAGGAAAACTTAATGGGCCTGCCGAAGCTAGTCCTAGGAGACTTTGATACTTGGGCAGGCTGTTTATATTTAGATACGTCGACGGGCAAAGTCTGCCCACGTCTTGCTTCAAAGTCTCTAATTTTTTCTTCTATATTAGATGAGTTCCTTTTCAGGTCGTCTTTTCTATATACAATAGGATAAAAGATTTCATTAAATAAGACGAGATAGAATGAAAGAAACATAACAATATGATTAAGAAATAACTATAAAATAATATATAAGGGACTGTTTTCAGAATTATTTTACTCCATTACTTTAAACTTTATGCCAATTTTATATTTTTAAGTATTTTTTTATTATGTTAAATACTTATTAATTTTTGCGAAGAATTGAATAATTAAAAAGATTTCCATTGACAAATAAAATCTCTTCACATGTTTCCTTTAAAAAAATCACCTCCTTCAATTTATAAGGAATTATTAAAAAAAAAAGTAAATAATGGTTTCATAAGATGTAAAAGAAATAGATGAGTAAATGAAGGTTATAATGATTTTTTTTGAAAACTCTCATAGAGAGAGAAAAAATACACAGTTTTTTTTCCTCCGAGTGTTCTGTGGGTTAAAAAATTGGAAGGGACAAAACACACAATCTAAAATTTCTAAAGATAACAAGAACACATCTACTGGAAGCATCTAAATCTACATATAAATAAATAAAGAAGTATTTAGTTATAAACATTTTATTATAATTTCAAGCATTGTATTCACTAATATACGTTATGTATGTAAAGATGAAATATCTGTGGGTTTTGGTCAACTTCTGATAAGGGCGAAATTGAGATGCATGTTAAATTGGAAACAGTATCTTGCAACATACAATGTATGTTCATTTGAAGTTATTTAAACTAACTTAGCAGCATGTATAGAATTTACATGAACTTCAAATATAAAACTACAACCTTCTTAAACTGTAAAACATGATTTATAATTTATGACAAGTTGAACAAAAGCAACAGATATTAAATAAATAATTTAAATTTATTTATTTAGAAAGGTCACTTAATAAAATAAAATACTGTATTACGCATCAGTTGTATACAATAAAACCTAGCGGATTTATTACCATATGGAAATCTCTTGTAAACAATCAGAAATATATCAAAAAGGCCTTTAGTGAAAACTAGACATAAAAATAGACAAAAAAAATTAGGTACTAGGGTATTGAACCTGCAACCCCCAGGTTGGAAGACAAGAGTCTTACCAATAGACCACGGAGGTCACCCTGTTTATTTTAAATATTATGGTATCAAAGTAAAATGATTATTTAGAAATATACAAATTAGTAAAGATGAAACAGAATGAAATATGATTTCTTAAAATGCTTAGTTATATTTTATAAAATTTAACTGTTTAACCACTTGACAGTTTTGCCCGAGCGGGACTCGGGCTGAAGTTTCCTTTTATACTGACGAGCCCGAGCCTCGTTCGGGCAAATCTAGTTTCGACTTGTTGGGAGTGTTTTTCCCGAGCGTCGTTTGGGCAGATCTTGTTTCAACTTGTTTTCTTCGCACGGAATATATTTTCATACAGAATTTATTCATTCACAGTTCGTCATTGTGTTATATCACGTGTTTAAAATCCAACTGTTAAGTGGTTAATATGAAAAAAAAAAACAATTAAAAAACTAAAATTGAATTCGAAATGTAAGATAAAATTTTCAAATACATTATTATAAATTTAAACCCATGTATAAGATAAATTTTCTTGCATCCATGTAACAAATTTTTCTGAGCTTAAAATTTTTTCAGTTGCTATATCTCTTATTTAAACTTATAATAAGTATTTTTCTATAATTTTATTCCTTTATTAAATTACATTAAATTATTTTATATTTATAAAAATCAGTATGCAAATTCAATAGCTTTTTTTGTAAATAACTAAACATTTTTTGACAGGCCTTTGAAAAGTGGCCTACTTGATACGACGCCTGTCTTCTAAGGATTACGAGTTCCATTCCCATTGGTACCCAGATTTTTTTAAAAAAAGGACTGCAGTCTGGTTCTCAATTAAAGTTTATTTAACATATTTCTGGTTGTTTGAAAGTGATTGGCACATGACAATACGATACGATAGGCTGTCCCTCATGATCGAGTATGATTGTCAGCCATCTTGTGGATGGAAAACAATTGTGTGTGTATTGGGTCATTGTGTACTAGATTAAATTTCTAAATGATGACAAGAAGATTCAATTTCCAAGATGATAAGCAAGTTTAATATGCTGCAGTCTTTTATTTAACAGAGTTTTATAAGGCACTATTTTTGTGTTGGATTTTAGTAAATATATAAAAATGTATGGTATGCAGCATATAACTACAGAAAAGCATGGTGATAAACCTACCAAGTTGTACTGTATACAACGAAAGCGTAATACAATAATCAAAAGTTTGACTCGACACTTTTATAAGTGTAAGTAACTAAACGGCAATTGAATTAATCACTCACTGAAACACCTTAAAAAATTATCAAATGGTTTGCAAATAAGCGAGAAACTTTAAAATAAAAAAATCATTGTACTGTATACAATGAGTGAGAGTGTCACACAATAATACAATACCTTTTTCATATTCTAAGCAACTGCTTCTTGTCTTTTTTTATAGTATTCTATTTAAGTTAAATACAATATGAATACAATATTTAGTATCAGATTTTAGTAAGTCATTGAAAAAATAGATTAGTGAATTCAATACAAGAGGCATCATGCGAAAAGTCCACAGACAGTAAGTACGAGTACAGCATGCGTGAAGAGAGCAAGAAGACGAGAGAAGGGAAGAAAAGGTCAGTGAGAGACAGTAACAATGGGGATACTTACTTTGCCAGTGGAATGTTATCGCGATCCGCGTACGCATCATACAAATACTCACTGTAAAACAAATACACCCCCCCAACATTAGATTGTGATGATGATATCTGAGCCATTGCACCATCGAGCAGAATACATCTTTTCTTTCAAGCTTTTAAGTTTTTTTCTACTATAAGGTATCACAATGTTTTTCGATACCACACCATGATTCATGCCCTACTTAAAATTAGTTTGAAAAAATGACACGATAATTTGTTATCTTGTAAATAAACAAACAATTCAAATGATTTGTTTTACACCCTATTAAAAAGGATAAAATAAATGAAAAAAAAACCCTGTTATACTTTTTAAATATTACTCAATTAAAAAAATATATATTTAAAAAAATTTAAATTGACTTTTTTTTAAATGTAATAAAAGTCAATAGAAACAATGATAATTATCATACGGTAAATTTTAAATAATATTTAATATGAAAAACTTATCTTTGGCCCCTGAATAGATCCAATAAGAGTCAAGTATTATTTTTTTACTTACTTTAGAGACAAATAGTATTTTTTACTTAATTAAATTATAAAAATGAGAAACTTTTCATTGAATAATTTCAATTTTCTATTGCAAACAAAAACTTTGTGTGTACAAAAGTAAACAACAACCGATTCAGTAATTAATTGACTTTGACTGAAAAAAGCTAAGAATGATAAAGAGACATGAAAATTATTCCACTGCCAAAGGATAATAGCAGCAGTTACTACGTGGATATGTATCTCATAACATGGATTAATATATTTTTACGACATACTGCATAATTTTAAAGACACGTTGGTCCAATTATCTTTTTTATTTATATACTCGTACAGTTGTCTTCCAAAATATGAATACAGTATATTTTCATGAAAATAACGGTTGACTTTTTGAAAAAGAAGATTGTTAAGAGCCGGGGTTCTGAAAATTCTGAAAAAAAATAGGTAACTCTATTTCGGATGTCTAAATATGGATTCTGCTCGATGTTTCTGAATAAACCAAAATGCATACGACTTGTACGTGATAAGTATACAAACTCAAAAATGACACCAAAAGGCAAAACACAAACATAATCCAAGCCATGGTTAAAAGCGATAACAATATGGGATATAGTATTTTAATATACTTTTTAATATTCTTTAATCAATAATAAATACTTTACTGATAATAGTCAATATTTCTCAACCTTAAAAAAAAATTATGCCTAAAATAGGAAAAATGTATTTATATTTAATCTCAAGTGCTTAGGAAATGCTGAATAATAAAATGGATATAATAGACATTCATAAGTACATTTTTAAGGGATGCAATTGAAGTAAATGGATATTAATAATTATAGTTTTAAAAAAGTAAACAAAATTAATAGTATAACATTATGGTACATTGGATATATATGTTTATAATCAAAACTACTTAAGCAAAATTTTCTTGCAACACTATCTATGTTACGATTAATGTTTTTCTTTAACAAAATTTACACTTTTTTCTACATGAATATTAAGATAAAAAATCAAACTACGCACTTAAATATATATGTACGAATACAAAACATACTTATTTAATATATCAAATAATAAATAATTATTAGTTCAGAAAAATCAATAAAAACTATAATTAAACTTATAAGTAAAATTTAAAAAGAGAAACTATAAATAAATTTTATCGATAATATAATCATATTTGTATGAAATAATTTTGGAAAAAGAAGAGAAAAATAAAGTATAAATTGGGAAATAAAGTACGGCACTACATAATATCAATGGCTTATGTTAAACAAACTCAACTACAAAACGAAACTAAGGTGTGTAAAGAAATACAATATTTTTTTATAAATAAATATTTTTTATTTGTTGTAATCTAAAATTTACAGAATACTGTCAAAATATGTTAACAATATTTTTGTATAACTAAGGCTAGAGCGGTGAGACATTGTACGGGGGAGACGTCTTCGTCTGTTTTGTAATTTTGTAATCGAGTTTGTTAACTACAATCAAGCCATCGATTTGTCCGACTGAGAAGTGAACGCATTTCCCTGAAAAAATACAATTATCTCGCTGTATTCTGCTGTCTGCATACCAATCAACAAACTACAGTATTCATTTGTTTCTATTTTTCAACAATATTTTGACAAATAACATCAGACCATTGTTACAGAATGTGGAGATGAACGAGAGAAATCATGAGATGGAGAATGAAATGGGAAATAATGACTAGAATGAAGTGTTAGTATGGAGAAGTTTGATAAACTTAGCTCGGAATGATTCTATAGTTTAAGGGTGTATTAAAATACCATAAATAAAACAATACATTATGGCTGTTTGAGAATATGGTCAGCACGATGATGCTAGGATTTATTCATAACGAGTCAACTTAATATAACACTAGTAACTATTTATGGATGTTTGAGAATATGGTCAGCACGATGATGCTAGGATGTAGTAATAACGAGTCAACTTAATATAATACTAGTAACTATTTATGGATGTTTGAGAATATGGTCAGCACGATGATGCTAGGATTTATTCATAACGAGTCAACTTAATATAACACTAGTAACTATTTATGGATGTTTGAGAATATGGTCAGCACGATGATGCTAGGATGTAGTCATAACGAGTCAACTTAATATAATACTAGTAACTATTTCTTTCATTTTTTAGCTTTATTGATAATGTAACAAATTATTTGTTTTTATTAAAGTAGGAATTGTGGAATAAAATTGTTAATATTCCTAAAAATATTTTAAATCAATAAAAAATAGTCCATAAAACAAGATTATATGGAAAAATGAGGTTGAGAATCGAAAAATATGATAAATATGCAAAGCACTGTGAAAATGAATGTCAGCATAACAATCCTAAAATTAATAAATAAAATACATGTTTAGCATAACAAATGTTAAAATGAAAGCTCTAAAATTATAAAATGTAATGTTGAATCTAAATCATTATTACCCATTCTGAAATTAGGTTAAGGTTGTTCATAAGATTATTTCCATTCATTCACTTGCCACCATCACAAAAGACATGATAATAAATGAACTCGCAAACTAGGATTCGTGAACAATAAAGGAATCTACAATAATAGACCCAGCATTTGCATATACTCGTATCATGAACACAAATTTAAATAGAATAACAAAATTTAATGCTCTTAAAATATAATTAAAATTAAATAAAACACCCAAGATTCAATGTTTTGAATTAATTTATCAAAAATAATCCTGTATTTCCATATATTATATATATCCATCATGCCATGTCTGTTTTTGAGTAGGCAGAGTGGACAGATTTTCATACACACACACCTTTTACCTCATCAATAACCATACATGATCTTCTATATCTCACTTTTCCGTAAGTTAAAATTTCTACAATCTCTTTCCATTCTTTCATCAGTCAACCTCCTTTATAGACCTTTATAGTACAAAAGAAAATCATTTCTCCATCGAATTGTGACTGGCGATGAAAAATGGATATATTTCGAGAATCCTAAGTGTAAAAGATCATGGGTAACTCCATGCAAACCAGCGACATCGACTGCAAGGCCAAATCGCTATGGACGGAAGACAATGCTCTGTATTTGGTGGGATCAGAAGGGTGTTATTTATTATGCGCTGCTAAAACCTGGCGAAACCGTTAATACTGAACGCTACCGACAACAAATGATGGATTTGAACCAAGCATTGCGTGAAAAATGACCAGAATATCAAAAAATGCAACACAAAGTGATTTTGCTTCATGATAATGCACCATCGCACACAGCAAAACCGGTCAAGGAAACGATTGAGGCGTTTAGTTGGCAAATACTTTCGCATGTGGCTTACTCACCAGACTTGGCTCCATCCGATTACTATTTATTTGCATCGATGGGATACGCACTTGCTGAGCAGCGCTTCACTTCTTATGAAAATGTACAAAAATAGCTCGATGATTGGTTTGCCTCAAAAGAGCAACAGTTTTTTTGGCGTGGCACCCACAAATTGCCAGAGAGATGGGGAAAATGTGTAGCTAGCGATAGGCAATACTTTGAATAAAATATTTTTTACCATTTTCATACAATAAATGTGTATTTTCTATAAAAAAAATCCGGTTTCATATTTACAGACCTGGTACATATAGCCTTCATTAGTATTCTTGACTGTCAAAGTCTTAACAATGGGTTCTTCATTATCAGCTTCTTCTGTTTTATGTTAGTTTGTATCCTATTTATAATACTTCTTGTAGATCAATTAAGTCTTCATTTGGCAAAGGATTTAAGTTAGGTTTAATTAAATTATTAATATCTTAGTTGTTGACATTCACGTTTAATTAATTCATTAGAGTAGCTATTTGAGTTGTGATGAGTAAGAAATAGCTAGTTAAATGTACAAAACTCAATTAGTCACTGTACAAATACGAAATTACGAATTATACAAATCGAATGTATCAAAGTCGAGGACTGCCTGTACTAGAAAGTCGCTTTGAACACGATACTAAAAAAGAGCTGTCACTCATCAGTTCTAGTTAGTCCAGTACAATCAATCCAATGATAACAATGTCTTGATGTATCTCATTTTGTTACAAAAACCAAGTATTTATTTCATCAATCATCCTTCCCCACTTATTAACTTTCTTATATTTGTGAGTATCATTCATATGATTGATTACCTAATATAAAAAGGATTCATAAAAATACAAAATTTTATGATTCTTTTTATATTAGGTAAAACAAAAATAAATGAAAGTAAATTCTGAAAATCTTTCAATTATTTTAATTGAGGAAAACTTAAAATATTACCCGGTTAAAAAATTATTTTAATGCACAAAAATAATACATATTAATGTGTCAAAAATATATAATAATATATTTGGTTTAAATATCTTATAACCTACATATAATTATTATGCGATTTTTAATGTTTATTCTCTGATTAACTTTTAATAAAATAAATAGACACTTAACTAAATTAAATGCCAAATCCTAGCAAACAAATATTGAAAAGAAATCCCATAGAGAAAGTTGATATTTTTATATTTCAAATTTAATATACTAAAAACTCTAGTTATTTTTTAAGTGAAATTGTTGTCAAAATTGACGACCTCCATGAACGCGCGCGCCCTTGCAAGTGTTGTTGCCTGCCGATGGTGACCTGTGGTTACTCGCCTACTCCGGTGGTTCTTAACCTGAAGGATCGATTACTGGGTCAAAGAGAATGTCTTTCAGTAATGCTCTTCAACATGTCCGCATCACCAATTTAGATATTATGAGGGGTACCATTCTAATAAATACATACATACATACCATCATACCATTACCCTGTTGGGATAAGTAGAGGACAGTGTCAAAAATTTCTATCATGACATACTTTCTTCACCTCCTCCACATACACACACTAGATATGAATGTGGAGGAGGTGAAGTTCTATTTCTCTTACTCCTTCCATTTCCTTCTTTCAAAATGTCATTCCTTTGGTCCAACAATACTTTTCTCAGTCCTCCTCTATCACGACTGACTTTCACTTATGCTTGCATTATAAATTTGTTTAGTTAGTCTTTCGCCACCCATCCGTTCAATGTGTCCTAACCACATCAACATGCTTTTTTTCACTCTTCTCATCAAATCAGTTTTTAGCTCACATTCATCTATAATAATTACATTTCTTATTCTGTCATACATCAACACATCACATATTCTTCTCCGTCTGTGCATTTCCATCACATTTATTTGATTCCTTTCATTAATTTTCCACATCCACATTTCATTCCCATAGATCAATGTTGGTTCTAATACACTGTTGTGTATCATTATTTTAGCAGATCTTGATGAAAAGTTTGAATTGTTCTTTCGTGATTCCTTTACTTTTAAATAAAAATTGTTCTCCGTTCAAGTATCATTAAATATACTGAGGTAAAATATTAACACAAATTTACCAGCATAATCTGTTAGAGACCCTATACACATATATTTACACATTAATAGTAATATATACACAAATAAAAAATATGGATTAAGACAATTTAAAGAATAACACAAGTTAAATTGATTTTTTCGATACATCATTTAAAAAAAAAATAAATGCATTTTAGGTTTTTTTAAATAAAAATAAAGATTAAATCAATTCTATTGTTTATAACTATCAAATTCTATTGTTTATAACTAAACTGTATTCTGATAATTCAATTGAAACATTAAATCAACTATTTATAACCTCTGTTTTCTCTACAAGTTATAAAATGTAATGTCATTACACATACATATGTATATTAGGGGGTTCCTTATTTTGTCAAAAACAAAAATTTTGCGATTTTTTTGCTTTCACCCCCTAAATATTTCTTATTTGGTTTGATTTACTCAAAAACAAATGTTTATCTCAATAGGATGACGTTAACCCGTGCTAAGTTGAGCGCCAATTTGAATGTTAGTAATTATAGGTTTATTAGTTCTAAGTCAATGTAAAAACTATTGATGAATGTATATCTATATATTTAAAAAAAAATTAAAATAAAGAATATTTAAAACCATAGTGCACTCTAAAGAGTAAAAATGTATTCAATTACTGACTTAGAACTAAAAAACCTATTATTTCAAACATTCAAATTTGGCGCTCAAGTCGGCACGGGTTAACGTCATCCTATTGTAATAAAATTTTGTTTTTGGATAAATCAAACCAAATGGAAAATATTTAGGGGGTGGAAAAAAAACGGTTTTTTGACTAAATAAGGGACACTCTAATGTATATATTAAAATCCATGTAAATTAAAATAACTTCGTAAATATTCACTTGCATTTCATTCAAACATTTCTAAAATGAACAATAAGTTAATTAGAATATTGTACTTTTCACTATAATTTCTGATCGATAGAAAAAAAATTACAACTTACAATTTAAAAAAAAATGTAACTATTCCAGTTATTAATAACATGGTAAGAGGCCAATACGGTTTTGTTGTATATATGAGTATTAAAATTTCCGAATAAAAAGAGAGATTATTTAATTCTACATTGTATCACAATACCTTCGATTCCACTTGCTGCCCATTTATTTTAAAAGGGGTTCAGTACGTTTTAATTACTTAAGTTTTCACAACCTTTCTGGTTGGTGAGAAGACATTGCCACACGGAAATAAACCTACCAAGTTGTACTTTATACGAAGAAAATTAAATACATTTGCTGTGTAAAATAGATTGACAAACATGATCAATATTTTATATTTTGGTTTGAGGTTTAATAATTTCAATAATATGAACTAACCCAAAATAATTAGTAAATTTACAGTAAAACAAAAATGGTTTAGTCGTATAATTACTGTTTAGATTTTTTTACTGAATTTTCTGAATATATTGATAACACATGCAATAAATATTTATAAATATCATACATGTATAGTAAAAAAGTTAAACCATGTTAAATAAAAGCTTTTATACATAAATACTATTTATAGATTTAAAAAATTAAAAAAGTGTACTGATTGAACAATAAAACTCATTGTTTACCATAACATTCATGTTATAGATACAAATGAATTTTATCAAAATAAAACTAAAAAGACAAAAATAAATATCAATTATTTAATTTTATCCCAATAAAAAATGACTGGCTGAAAAATATCAAACAAAATCGCACCACTCACACAAAATAAAAATAGCACATAGACAACAAAATAAGCTTACAAAATATGCGATACGGGAGGACAGAACACTGTTTTGGAACAGAACAATGAAAGAGCGCAAGTGTGGTTATTTACCTATCTGAATGTGCTACGACAGAGTGGGCTACAACGGGGTCGTTGGGTCAATTAATTGTTAGTTTGGCTTTGCAACGGACCTTAGTCGAGGAACGATGATCCTTACTGCAAACCAAACACTCATCAATATAACAGACTCCTCTTCAATGTATACTTTTCAAATCTTAAGCATAAAAATGTATAGGTTTGAAAAGCCCACATCAACTAACACTAACATATTGGGAAAAAACAAAGAAAACTTAAAAAGAAAAAAAAGTAGCAGAATTTCAAAACTTCAAAAGTGGATAAATAATATTTTTAATAACTGACATCCAACAATATAAAAAAATACGTTCAGACAACTGAAGAAATGTGTTGTTAGTTATATTTTCTTAACCATAAATTCAATAAAAGATATGTATATGATTTTAGTAAAATGTAACAAATTTATTTCATACAGTTTTAATTTGAATTCAAGTCATCGAAATTGCTGCTATTCTTTTGAACATAATAAAAATTTTGTTCAGGATGCAATGAATGTATGGTGGATTTCAGATAATTGAGCACACGGTAATGAGATCACTTCTGCCCAATTAAGCTGCTTTTCCAATCAAAAGTAAATTTTAACCGACAAACTAAAAAATGCAGAGGGGCAGTCTGAAAGCCATTTCACACTATATACAGCTCATTTCTCAAATTTCCCAATTTGTATGACATGACAATTTCGAACTGTTTCGCCACTTATTATTATGAATTATCAGCGATAAAAAATTAATTACAGATTGAAACATATGCAATGACAGTAGTTTTAACTCATTGCAGCAATTAATTAATTATAAGTAATATATACCATCCATACCGACAAAAGTTGATATTTGTAATAATACAAAAATGGCAGCAGTCTTTTTTTGTGAGTCTTTTGAAACAAATCTCGAGAGTAAGTAAAACGGGTACTAAATGTTTCAATTTATTATTTCATGATGTATTTTAGCAGCAAAACACGGTTATATGATCCATTTATTTGTTTGAATCAAGCAGTTGCAGTTGAACACATTCAAATTATGCAAATATTCAGCATAATTAGGACTAATTTTATTTTAGCAAATCTACAGTTTGCTATTCAATCATGGCCGTCACTGCCCCAAATAAGCAGAGCAAATTCAATACTTGATTTGTTTGAATTCCTTTTTCTAAGTTTTCCCGCCAAAAAGTAGCTTCCCTGATTGACCAGTGTCCTAATTAACTGGAATCCACTGAATATAATATTTTATATTTATAAAAACATATTTCCTCTTTGTCATTTTAGGAAACGCAACTGAAAAATATTATCATATAAATTATTGTATTATTTCATTGTCCATATTCATTTATATTATACATATTTTAAACTAGTTATTAGTTAGTACCAAATTGTTAGGTATGCAGATATTGTATAAATAAATGTTAACTGAATGTTTCAGGATAAGCGAATATCGAAAGAAAAATATAATAAATAGTTTTTATTATATAAGTATAATATTCTATTTATTGAATTTCTTTTAAGAAATTGTTTCTTTTTTACTTTTAGGAATACACAAACATTTGGTTTTTTGTTATAGATTCTCTCTATAATTGTAATTTTCCTTATGTTTAAATGACATTCATTTTTTTACAATTTTCAGTTAGTACATAATTAACTATTAAGGGTTGTTAGTATAAGAAAACGATATAAAATTAATGACACATAAAAAAAACTCCCTATTTATCCAAGAAAATAAATTATGTGAACATTAATTAGGAAACAACATGCCATGCCAAAAATTGCCAGCAACTCAGACGAAGACAATCTCTAATTAAACAAATTAATTAAAAAAATATATAAACAAAAGGTAATTTTGTTGGATATTTCTTTTTTAGTGAAATTAATTTATAAAAAAATATGAAATAAAATTTCTATTGAAAACTCAAATTGAGTCAGTATATAATCATGAGTGTAATTTGTATTCTATGATTAAGGATAATACTAAATATTGAGTCAGTATATAATCATGAGTGTAATTTGTATGCTATGGTTAAGGATAATACTAAATATTGAGTCAGTATATAATCATGAGTGTAATTTGTATTCTATGATTAAGGATAATACTAAATATTGAGTCAGTATATAATCATGAGTGTAATTTGTATGCTATGGTTAAGGATAATACTAAATATTGAGTCAGTATATAATCATGAGTGTAATTTGTATTCTATGATTAAGGATAATACTAAATATTGAGTCAGTATATAATCATGAGTGTAATTTGTATTCTATGATTAAGGATAATACTAAATATTATCTCAAGTTGAAACTTATCGGAAGAGATTGCTACATAACAATAAATCCACCAGGTTGTACGATACACAAGGAAAGTGTAATACAATACAATAACATACTCGTACATATTCTTGGGGAGACAGTTACTTGAACTAAAATAATCAATATAATGGTTAAACTTCTTGGATCTATTTTTCTGGGGATTATGTTATAAAAATATTTAAAAGAATTTAAAAAAAATCAAAAACATTGAATATTTTTTAAACAAATTAGAAAGGGGTGTCAATACTGCCTATTTTTATTGTATTTGAAAAAAAAAAAAAAAAGTTTAATGATAAATATAAATCTAATTTGTATGTATTAGAATTTAACACAATACATATGATATGTAAGTAAAACATCGAGTATTTGTTATTATAAAAAAGCTTAAGAAAAAATTGAAGCATAAAAACTAATGAAGAAAAACAAAAAGAAATAAATGTAAAAATATACATCAATTGCACCCTTTAATTGTTTTAAAAAAATACCAATTGTGCTCTTTTCAACATAAAATTAAGGTTTCAATTGAATTTTATTTTAATATTAAATAGTTGGATAAAAAATCTGTTTCATTTATAATGATCACAACATAAAATTATTTTAAAATGTACTACCATCATTCATACTGGGTCTACTAGTCGGGGAATAGAAAAATACATTATATAATATGAAAAAGCAGTGTCTGAAGGGGTGAATGAATTCTAAATGAGTTTTCATATCACTTTACCAAAAAAATAACAATGAAAAAACTATATGTTAAAAGTCATCATCAAAAAACCTAACACATATTTCTAATAGTATCTAAATTATCACTACGTTAATCGATGTTGGAAAGAAAACCTACATTTTGTTCAAAGTTTTTTAATTAAAAAACCAGATGTAGTTACAAAATATATACAATGTAGAATAATAATGCTAAGGTAATCTGAGAATATTTTGATAGTATTTTTTCTTTGAATTTGACTTGAAAACTAAGGAAATTTTAATTAAATAGTGTACGTAATAAATATATGGTCAATTTATCCTTTCTTATATTCCAATATTCTTTAATTTTTTATCACAACTCTAGTTTTGAGCTGTAATCTCAAGTTGTTTGTCAAACACAAAAAGTGCAAATAAATAGTTTTTTTTGTCTCATTAATTTTCTTTTATTTATGAAATTATTACTAATAGAAACATAAATTATTTTTTAACTAATTATTAAATGGATATTCGCAGCTATACTAAACAAAAAATGTTTATATTGACTTTCAAACTAAACACACTTGTTCATATGCACGAAAATCCAATTTAAACAATGCTCAAATGATAGTTAAATTTGGTTTATTTTACTGGTAAAGCGATATTCGGATAACTACAGTAACATGAAGAGAGTTAGAGATAATGAAAATGTTATTCTGACAACAGTCCAATATATATTTGAATTATAAATTATTTTAGTTATATTTTAATCGAGGATATGTATTCAAATGAAAATATTACTATTGTTATGTATCAAATCATGTATACAAAACAATTCTCCCAAAATACACAAATATATCAGATGAAATACTCAATCCAAATTCCATTGTAATTAATACCCAAACACCATAAATAAACTTAAAAAATTCAAACGTCGTAAGTGCTTGAGGCCAAATATGCATCGATCTACTTTGACAACTTGAAAACTAGTCAGAGATGGCGTGATTTTGTTATAATATAACAAGAAACTATCATAAATTAAATACAATTTTGAAAAATAACAGTTTTTACATTTTTTAATTGTAATATATTCAAGGTGTAAATTCATTAAATTAAACAAAAATATATACTGCAATGTTTCTGATTTCATTTCAAATTAATTCATCTTAATATACAAATTTTATACGTTTATTGATTATTAAATAGGTTGTACATTTGAACACCTGATTTTTTTAAATTACATTTGTATGCTTTGTCACTTGTAAAATTAGACAGAAAATGCATAAGCTCCGAGTAGCATAAAGTGGAACTAGGTCAGCATGCTATCTGAGCACTTCTACACATCTAGTTTTTGATTAATGAAGGAATTAATTCCATAATTTCCTTTGTTATTATATGTCTGATAAAATGGTTCGCATACTTTTGCTATTGATACTATGATTTTATACAGATTATAGCAATCCTATAAAGAAATATATATATCGAATATGATTTTATTTACTGTTAAATTTTCCAAAATAAAAAGATTATGATAGTCAGCAAACCAACACCCTTACTTTAATAAATATAATTAATTAAATAAATCTTTCTTTTTTATTGATTTTCAGATTAATTAATGATCAATAAATGTAAATAAACTATAATATAATCACGGGAAAAACTATAAAATAGATTAGTTCATCGAGTCTCAAAAGAAATTTTAAACTTTAAAAAATTAATCTTAGTTAAGAATATAAAATTTATTAAAAAAATTATACATATATAATGAGAATTGAATATGGATTGAGATTTGTTGAATTGACTACATTAATCTGAAAAAACATGTTAAGTATTGAAAACAAATAGTTTAGATAGTAAAAAGTGTACTTACGCCTCCACAAGCGGTCCAGGGTAGGGATCAGACTTCTGGTACAGGGTGGCCAGCTTCACACAGACTATTATCAACGGTATGAAGAGCAGGAGACACCAGCCTGATGCAAACCAGAACCCATTCTAGGAAAAGAATAAGTTTTAATTTAAAACACTTTAGTCAATGTTAAGGAATTTTATCATGTTAATGCAATGAAATCGGTTCAAAATTAGTTCAAAACTTACTGACCTTCAAATTGCATTAAAAAAATGTCCCCCAAGTTTGTAAGGATATGTATTTATGTGATAATGTGATGGTCATTAATGTATCACCCTCAACCCATTACGTGAATGGATGACACAAATGCATGCATTGTTTTTTCAGTTTTGAAATATCAGATCTGAGGTCCAATGACAAAGTTTCAAATTTCAAAACAAATCAACAGACTTAATCTGCTAAGAATTTTAACACATAACACTTATTGTTGAATGATGTAATAGTGTAATAGGAAACTAGGAAAGTCATCATCATTTTGATCAAATGTAAAAAAGTCTATTTTTTTCCTTTTTACTGGTGATACATACATTGAATCATTACACGATTGACTTGTTGATCACAAGCACCACTACTTTAAAACAAATATTTTAAAACTTATATCTTGAATTTCGTGAAAAAATCCATCTCTACTATAATATCACTAGGTTTTAAAAAAACACATGTTTTTTTTGTTGGTGCAGTGGTCCAGTGGTTAGCATTCTTGTTTAGCACCCAAGCATCTCAAGTTTGATTCTCAACAGTTTCCAGACTGAATTTACTTAGAAATATTTTATCCACTGGATTTAATGTTGTCTTAGTGTTTTGAATATAAACTAGATAAATAAAATAAATGACGTAATGAAGAATACTAACGAGGGGCAGCAGTATCTTGTTGCAGGAGGCGTTGAGCGTGGCATTGTAGATATTGGAGATAGGGCCGCAACGCCCCACTTCGTTCTGCACCTGCCCCACCACCCGCTCCAGGTACACACTCACCTGCTCCGCAATGCTCGTGGCAAACACACGTGTCAGCTATAATATGATTAAATTCAAAGATTAATTATGTATGATGGCATAAAAAAACATCCGATCAAACTCCTTCAAGTACACAGTAAAAAGTCGTAGTGATAAATTTATAGCATAAAAACTAAGCAGAAAAATGCTTGTACTATCGAAAGCAATAATACATAAATAGATAACACAAAAAAATTTATGAGTACTTCAACCTAATCAGATATCAAAAGTGTACCACAAAGTATAGAAGAGAAAAGAAAAGGCAGAATAAGGGTTGATGTTACCCCGCCGAGAGAAAATGTAGTAGACAGTATTGTTTAATTTCACAGTTCCTTATAAAAAATACATATATTTTAGCATGTATTCTATTTTTCAAATTGTCGATAAAAAACTGAGGAACTATTTTTCACAAAAGAGTTTTATGGAAATCAAATTTCTTTATTATTTTCTTTCAAGCTTCAACCTTTGATAGGGTTAAACGACTAAATATTTTAATTCAGAAACATCATAACTAAGCTAATACAAAATCTTAATATCAAAAGCTCCACAAAAATTTTAAAATATGGGAGAATTATCTGATGAAATTGAAATTCAGTGTGCTGTTAGATAAAGAGATAATCTTTGTTCGTACTTATTCAACATAATAGAAAAATAACTTTCATGTATATTTGTCATAGAAAGAGTTCCTGATAATAGAAAAGGAGCATAAGCAATGTTAAATCAAATTAAAAGAAAGTAATTTTGTTAATAAACAGAAATTGAAACAAAATACAAAATTGGGTGCTTAGTCTCTGCTCCTTTTTCCATTTACGATTGTCATTTTCCCCTCGTGTTATGTGTCATATCATAAGATTCTTTTCCACACAGCACAGAGAAACCCGTCTCAAACTAAAGCTCTTCAATAATCAGTTCAAATCAACTATAAAATAATAATTAAGACTCACATTTTTAACAGCTTCTGGCCCCTGAACAGTCAAATATTTCTCAGCCTCCACAGTCTCCTCAATAAGTGATGTGACGGCCTCTTTAAATGATGAATGATTGAATTTCAGTCCATCTCTTAACTCTATGGCAGTGTCCTACAATAAAACATAATGCGATATTAACATTATTATCATATTTCGTAACAGAATTTTGAATTTATTCATCATCACCATATACGTCGTTCCAATAGGAACACAGGGATGCCGTAAAACACCTCCATCCAGATCGATCCATACTATGGCATTCCAAGTCCTCCTATTTAAGGCCAAGATAGAGAATCTTCCTATCGTAACACTGATATATGGTGTAGAATAAGCGACCGATTCATAGAATCCCCTATTAGCTGATTATTATTATTATTTTATTATCACCTATATTTACAATCAATTATCACGCTATATGTTCCATCAGGAAAATAGGAATGCAATAAAACCCATCCATCTAGGTTGATCCACAGACTGGCTCATTGTTTCCTTTGAAGCCATGGCCATAGCAGTTCTGAAGTGATCTATTTATAATAATTTATTTAAAGGATGTTGGGGGATTAATCCAATAGAATCAATACCTATACCTCGCACAGATAATATTAAAGATCTGGGTGTCTTGTTCCACAGCAATCTCACATTTGGTCCTCACATAGAAATTATGTGCAACTCAGCGTATAAAACTCTACGATTTGTAATGAGAATCTCTAAGTCGTTTGAAAAACAAATGGTGCTCAAAACATTGTTTAATTCATTGATCCATAGCAAACTATTGGGTTGATGCAAAAGTTATGACCGTTTTTTATGATCCCAGGTAAAAAAATTCCCAGATAAGAAATGATGAATAGTATCTTCTTTTAAATGATTCCATTGTATAAAGGATGCTTTCCCTCTACTTTCTATTCAGTTTGGCCTGGCCAGAGTACAGTGAAGAGCCCTTGTATTTTTTCAAAATGTCGGTCGATAAAGTGCATTTACGTCATTGTTTACTTTATGAATTCCGTAAAGACAATACCGCGGAGTGTGGCAACCAAAAACATTTGCGAAGTGTATGGAGCAGATGTCATCAAAGTTCAACAGGTACGAATATGGTTTACAAAATTCCGATCTGGGGATTTTTCACTAATTGATAAACCACGTACCGGGCGGCCATTGAAGTCTGATGACGACAAGTTAAAAGTCATAATTGACACCAATCCACGTCTAACCACCAGGAAGATCGCGTCGATGATGGGAGTCAACCAAACAACCGTATTAAGACATTTGAAGCGTATGGGGATGGTTTCGCGGTACGACGTTTGGATACCTCATCAATTGTCGGCTGCCAATTTATTGGATCGTATTTCAACGTGCGTTGCTTTGAGTGCGAGACAAAAACATGAACCTTTTTTGCATCGTTTGGTAACGGGAGATGAGAAATGGGTCGTGTACAACAACGTGACAAGAAAAAGACATTGGGCTATACCTGGACAAGCCCCATTAACAACTTCGAAGGCCGAAATCCATAAAAAAAAAGTTATGCTTTGTATTTGGTGGGATTGTAAGGGTATTGTGTATTTTGAACTCTTGGAACGCAATCAGACAATTACAGCAGAACGATATTGTCAGCAATTATCCAAATTGAACATCGCCCTTCAAAAGGATAGACCAGAATTGGTAAACAGAAAAGGGGTAGTGTTTCATCACGACAACGCGCGACCACATGTGGCTATGATGACCCAACACAAGATAAATGAGTTGAATTGTGATGTTAGCAAGCATCCACCGTATTCTCCAGATCTTGCTCCTTCCGATTTTCATTTATTCCGATCACTGCAAAAATTTTTAAATGATAAAAAATTTGATACAATAGAGCAGGTAAAAACATCCCTTACTACATTTTTCGCATCAAAATCCACGGAATTTTACACTAATGGTATTAATAAGTTGATAGAAAGATGGGAGAAGGTTATAAGAACTTATGGAAATTATATAATTGATTAAATAAATAATACAAATCTAAAAAAAAATGTTTAATTGTATATGTAAAAAACGGTCATAACTTTTGCATCAACCAGTAGAAAGCAATGCTTGCATCTGGAGCCCGGTGAGGGCGCAGAACTCACTCATGGTGGAGAAAGTACAAAAAAAATATCTACGATATCTCTATATGAGTGAGTTTGGTGTCTATCCATGGCTTTATCCTACTCAGTTTCTGCTAGGCATGCTCGGGTATAACTCCTTGAGCGTAAGAAGAGATCTGCGTCTCCTAGTATACGAGTACATTGTCAAACTCGTTCGAGGAGATGTGAGCTGTCCAGCATTACTACAAAGATTAGCGTTAAATGTTCCTAACAATTACACTAGACTGCGCCGGCAAGAACTGTTCTCAATAACTGACTAATTGACATATTTCATATCACATTACCAAAAGTAAAAGTAATTTTCTTCTAAGATTGAGCGCGTTAGAAAGCACTCATCAACGTACTTAAGTTACATTGAATATATGTGTATGTTTGTGTGTATATACTACCTTGATCAAAAAGTTTTAGAACCGGCCACCGTGTGGCGCTGTCAGCCACTCGATTGGAATTCTTTTTTTTTTGTTAGGTTACCACATCTATCATTGACACTTCCCTCCGAATTTCAGCGTCATAGCTTGACATTTGTAAAAATTACGCTGTACTGAGTACATCTACCTTTGTGCGTGTTTTCGATTTTTTTAAAGTTTGAAAATGGCATCAACTGTGCATCAACGAGTTTGCATTAAATTTTGTGTGAGAAACAGATTTAATGGTCCGCAGGACTTGGAAATGTTGGAGAAGTGTTTCAATTTCATGCAAAAAAAGGACCGCGTTGAAATCGCGTGACATGATTTCCATGAGTTTTTTACCAAAAACAACACGAATACTATCCAGCAGCCTTCGAATTCACCTGATCTGGCTCCCTGCGACTTTTTCCTATTCAACCGACTTAAAAAACAGCTTCGCAGAACGCGTTACAGCACCCGAGAGGATGTCATGAAAAAATCGAAGACGGCTTTGATAGACATACTGAAAATTGAGTACCAGCGGTGTTTCGAGGATTAGATCAAGCGCTGGCGTAAGTGCATTGCAGTCGATGGGGAGTACTTTGAAGGGGACCATATCGATTTTGATGAATAAACTTGTATTTTCGATTTTATGAATAAGTCCTAAAACTTTTTGATCAAAGTAGTATGTTATGTATGCATATACATTACTTTTTATTTTATATAATTTTTTTTTATTCTGTATAATTTTTCTTTATTTTTGATGTTAACACATCTTGTATTTTTCAAAGTAATTGGGCTAAGCCTGTTTTGAGAAAATAAATAAATAAAAATCTTCGAGGTCTGGAGGAAACCCTAAAGATGACTCATCCCGTAACCTTATTTGCAAATATCTGCCTTTTACAGACTACCTGAAAAAAATAAAGGTTCATATTCTCCTTTCCCTTCAAATGAACTTATTACTATTCAAAAAATATTTTAAAAAGTTTAATTTCAAATAATTTTAGATTATTTCAGTGTTTTATGCATTTTCTTTAAAAGAGAGCACTTATCATCTGGTCTCAACACAAAGGAAAACTTCCTTTAAGAATCACTAAAGAACGTTGTTTAAAATTTATATGCCTTTTCATTGGGTAAGTAAATTATTTGGTTCATATAAACAGAGAGTACAGCCAAATGTTAATTGAATTTTAATAAGTAGTATAATTTATCTAAGAATATTGAATTAGTGGACAAATATTAGCGTATTTTTGCATTATTACAAACAAAATACTTAGAGGTAAAAATAAGTTAATGAAATTACAAACAGATTAGTTAATTTGAATTTTACTCTTCTTTTCATATCTGCATTGGTAAGAGACAAAAAAGTCTTCAGCCCTAGGGTATCACATAACTCAAGGTAGAGTTTTATATAGCGCTATTTTTTTAACAGCTATATAAGAATTTATGATTCGCTATATATAAACTACAAATAAACAAAAATTCTGATGCAAAACAGTCCATGAATAAAACCAGTCACGAATTGATTCCGCCAGGAATAACTAACTAACCAGTCATGTAACCTAACTGTTAGACCACATGGAGATTGTCGAACTACTGAATTATGAACTTTCTTGAGCGACAATATCTTATAAGAACAGTTTCCTTACATTGAGCAATTCCGCCTCCCTAATCATGGGGTTAACCAGATTTTGCTGGTAGGACTCGAGATGCAGTGCCTGGTTGCGAAGGTTGGCCGTCACCAGAGCAAAGTCGTTCCGGTTGGAGATCTTTTCCGCAGTGTCGCGTAGCTGCTTGGCCAGGGAGAGCAGGTCTATGGAAGTTATGTTTGTCACCAACTGAAAAGGATAAAGTTTGATTAGTTATAGATGAGATATTTTGAAAAATATGGGAGCTCCAATAAGGTATAACTAACCTAAACTAACACCCTTTTTGTTCCATTAGGAACACAGGAAAATCACAAAACTACTATACTGAGATCAATTCTACGAACCTTCTTATCACAACACCAATAGATGGTGTAAAATGAAAGGTTTATTAACTGAGTGAGCGATAAAACAATGCAGCTATGATATTACTAATCTCTTAGATATAAAAAAAATATTTCATATAGATATTTTGAGTGCAAAATGAGAAATCTTCGACTTTTTTCATATTTTTAGTTCATAAATATAAGAAAATATACTTAATATTGATTGTAAGACTTTTTACTAGAGTAAATAAGTGTTAAATCTCTTATTGGAAAACCTATACATTTCTACACATTAAATATTTGTATCACTTTGGTATTAAAACCTTGATGTACTCGTATGTACCGTGACATAAAATTTATTTAGAAATATAATTAGTCATTTCTGTACCATTTAAAAAAAAAATTTTTAAAGTTTATTCTAGTAAATAAGTACCTACACTCTGATACGTAGAAATGACTATGGTAGTTTAGTCTAGCAGATTCCAAATACAAAATATTTTATATGCGATTAGAACTCATTCGTTTTTAAAATTCCTAATTTAAAGACATGAAAAGAGTTGCGAGTTGCCTATCATTGGAACAGGATAATGTTTTCATTGGAGCTTTGAAGATTTTTTCATATTAGGTGATTGATTTTTGTTTTTGAAGAGGTGTCTCCTCACTAGATAATGTTATTGTTAAAGCAGGAATAAGTTACCTGGTGGGATGGACTACATAACCTAAATACAACCTCCCCATGATAATTTTGAAGAGGTGTCTCCTCACTAGATAATGTTATTGTTAAAGCAGGAATAAGTTACCTGGTGGGATGGACTACATAACCTAAATACAACCTCCCCATGATAATTTTTTAAGTTTTCATGGAGAGGTTGTATTCCCCATGTGAGAAAAGTATGAACCTGACAATAAGGATTATATTTCCATACCATAAATTATTATTATAGAAAAAATGTGACAGGAAGAGAGAAATATCAAATTTATGGCTTTATTTCCTAGCTGGAGAAAAAAATACGTAAAATAAGTAAATAATGAATTATTTCTTACCACTTCAGTAAATCTGTCAAACGGGAAGTCGGACAGACCACTTTCAGAGAGATCTATCAACTTCTTCTTAGCGGTAGACCTCAGGATGACCAGGTCCTGCTGCTCGAAGGAAATTGACTTATACACCACGTTGATTTTGTCCTCGAGCTCCTTCTCCGACTTCTCTTTCAATTCGTTCAGGTCCACTATCTTGTCCAGTCTCAGTACCTAAATCAAAGTGAGATGGATTCAAAATAAAGATATAAATAAAAATCGAAAAGCATTTCCTCAATTTAATGTCTTGAATGGGTTCGTTCATATTCAACGTTCAGAATGCGCATGACTGAAAAGAGGTCTCCAACCTTTTAACACTTCCCTTACTGTGCTAAAAAATTACGCCAGTAACGGCGTTGGACACTGAGGGTACACTAAACATGTATGTTTCAAATTAAAATTATGCAAAATCTGCTAGGTTATTTTTTGTTATTAGCTATAAACATCATTTTATTATGTAATAAAATGTCGAATAATATAAAATAAAGGTAAGAAATCATAAAATAAGAGCTAAAACAGAAAGGCATTTCTATAAGAATATTATTTTTACGCTGCGTCGTTCGGTCTGCGCAACATTCAGAATGCGCATGCGTGATAAGAGATTTCCAGCCTTTTAATTTTTTTTCATAAAATTATACAATAAAATGTAGCGTGTATTTTTTTGGCAATAAAACCATAATTCGAATAAAGACAATAAATAACATATAAACAAAATATAAAATGAATATATAAATTCAAAAATCAAGGTTTTAGGGCGAGAAATTTATATAGTATAAACAAACACGAAATTCAAAATTATATATAAACAAACACGAAATTCAAATCAATAAAATATATGCAATTTGGAAAATATAAACACTACAGAAAATTTTAAAATAGGACAAACATATCATATAATCAAAGTTTAATCCTGTGGAGAAAGTTATCGCAATTGGGGCATGAAACCACTTTTTTTTTTACTATATTCTACGTACTAAACACGCACGTGTTTGACAAATATTGCAGAATAGCCTGGTTTTTTTTCTCGAATGTTTTTAATAAAACCCACAACTTCCTCTTTTGAGGACCTCACGGGGTGCCAACAAGGTATTATTTACTAATGTTTCGGATATTGACTCGCCACAATATGTTAAAACTGTATTAAAAGCATCTTGTTGTTGCTATTTTTCCTTTTTAAGATCTTGGGCATTGCCAATTCCAAACTTAACTCTCTTTTGAAATGTTTTCGGTGGTATTAATTATTTTGTTTCCACTCTGGATATTTGTCTATCCATAAGAGGTATGCATTCAATGCAGCCATATCTATAATTTCCATAAAAAGACGGAAAGGCCATCTTCTCGTTGACCTTGAGCAAGAGTACTCTCAAGTAATTTAGTCTCCCGTATCTACTCCAATTTTCGTATTATTATAATGATGTATAATTACTATAGTGGCTTTTGTTTTTCTGAATAATCAATTTTTGCATCATTGAATTGAGTGGATAATAATAATACTGCTTTATTTTTTGTGGTACACACGAAACAAGTATTTTATTTTCAGCTACTATGGATTGTTTTCTCTCTAGACGGTATAAATTCAAGTGAGATTACTCTTTTATTTTTTCGAAGCGTGCCAGTTAGAGTTAAACCTTTTAATAAAAGATTATCGGCTAATTTGATGGAGGTAATAAAAATACCTGTGGTTATCCTCCTGTTCGTGCCATACTGCAGTTGAACCATTTCTATAACTACTCAGTTACCTTGATTTATCTCTCTCTACGATTATTTATCATACCAGAATAAGCCTGTAAATTTGTTATGCGTCATATGCCGCCGCAGTCGGCAGCAACCCAGATTTTGATGCCATATTTACCAAGTTTAGACTTCATGTACACGCGAAATGAACAATTCTCTCTAAAGTTTGGCAAACGTTCATCTACAGTTATATTCGAAGATGGAGAATAATTGCTTTTGCACATATCCATAAACATTTTTGAAATCCACTTAATTGGTTCTAATTTATCTGAAAAAAACCCTGATATCTCTCTTCTCGGGTTTCTTTATCATCAAAACGAATATGACTGTAAATATAGATGAATCTATCTCGAGACAGAGCTGTTGTGAAAAATGACTGGCAAAAGGGACTTTCACTTATCCACAATTCACTCAAAGATAGCTTTTGTGTTCGATTTCTGCCAGGTGCGAGCAATATTCCAATGAATTCATATAACTCGTCTTTTGATATTGGTTGGTTCTTTTCTGAATGAATTCGATTTAAATGACGATTTGTTTCTTAAACATCACTTTTACCACCTCTTCATTAACAAACAGACAACACATATCTTTTATGGAATGTACATTTATACTTGAATTTCTCAGTCCAGAATCTTCGATGAGAATATTTGATACCCGACCGATGCCTCGAAGATTGAGGTGGTACTCGTAATGAACTCCATTCGAATCCATGTTTTGATGTAAATAATATTTCTTCGTCTTCTTCACTCGTCTCCAAATCAGAATATACTTCATCCTGTACCTCGACAAAATCTTCTGATTCTGATATATTGCCTGTCGCCTTAAATTCCAAATCGCTATCATCGCCGTCGATATTTCCCGCCATCTCAATTATTATATTTTTGAAAATGAAATAATAAATAAAATGTACATTTATTATAAAAAGAGTAATGGTACAATATAACATACCAGATAAAAAATTATAATAGAAAAAACATACCAGATAAAAATAAAAAATAACAATCAGGATTATAAAACTGGTGACGAACCCCTGGATCGGGGCGCTATACGAACTGTCAAAAAAGAATGAGTGTTTGACATTTCGTCAATTCGCGATTTAAAATCATTAATTTCTGTTGAATTAACTATGAATGTTTTGTTTCCTAATGACATCATTCAAATCATAGAGGTTTCGATGACGAATACATAAAGTATGAAGACCCTGCAAGCAGTATATTTCGAGAAATTAAATAAAATATAAGTCATGATCACTCGCTATCCATCACCGTACGGCAAGTGTTAATTATGTAAAGGACACTTTAAGTGTCATTTATTTTGTTACAAAATAAATAAATAAACAGAACATGTACTTTATAAATAAACAGTATATGTACTAAAAAATATTGTTAAAAAAATGTGCTTCCAGTGGTGGGGTCAGCAAAGAATATGCCCAGGTGGGGCTAGAAAGCTTCTATCATATTTTTTCTTTAAAAATAAACAAAAATTAAAGGATTCGAGCATAAGAGCTAGCTGCCTTTGGTTATCCCATTTTTCTGATAACAATACAAGTCTTCCGAGTATTCAGTCTCAAGCCTACTGAAGTTATCATCAGACATATTGTACTCCCAGCCTCTGCAGATTATTAAACACACTGCCCAACATTCACTGCAAGAAGCTATCAAAATCTAGGCAGATTCTGTTCAGTAGACTACCTGTGCAGATAATCTTAATATTACTCCTTGGATCCCATCTATTCTTCTGTGTTAATTCTGTGTGAATCGAAATAGTTCCGTATGAATGGCTTAAATATGAAGCCAGTATAATCCGTAGTTCCCTCTTCTTTAAGCTTCAAAGATTCTAACAACCTGCTGAAGAAGTTAAGGTCAGCTAACCTGATATGAGAGAAAACTGTTCAGAAGCACTTATGGTTACAATTTGCTCTAATATAGATAGAATATGGTCATGCAAACCTTATAGATTGTGTCATTCCTGTGGCACCTGGTGACTACATAGCTGATATTAAAGTCCTTCTTAGCGTTCTGTTTGAACAGAACTTGTTCCAGATTCACCGCTTCGTCAATAAGTAAAAACAGTTGATCATCTTCGGGATTCCTGAAAACCCCAGTCAAATTATAGATGAGTGATAATTCTTATCAAATTATAGATGAGTGACTCTTCAATATTTTAGCTATTTGATTCTTGAGTCAGGCTTATTAAGTTATTATATATAATGAGTATCCTTATTGATCAAAAAGTAAAACATCACATTTTAGTGGAGATAAATTTTTTTTTCAGGCACATATAGCTAGAAACCCAACATTAGTTATCAAGGAAAAATAATGAAGTTTGGTTTTAATATTTGGTTAAAAACTGCCAAAAACAATTCGGTGACTTGTTCATTAGACGTTTTGTAAAGATAAGTTATTATGACTGCACTTACCTCAAAGTATCACAAAGCGCTCTCTGGGACACAACTCCTACGGCAAAGTATATGAGAGTGAATCCTATCAGCGCAATCCCCATCAGGAACATGAGCGCCACAGCACTGTAACAGCATATCCAAGCACTATTAGAAGGTTGAGAAAATAAGCAGATATTAACACAATATTTGTAAGAAATCTAGGAACATGAATTATCATATTCATAGATTCCTTGAGAATTATGTTTGTCATTGGTTAGACCCATTTATTTACTCTATAACAATATTTATATTGGTAAACTGGAGTAAGTGCAGTGTGAATTTTTCAGATGTGCTGTGATTAATCAAAACACTTTACGTGACTTATAAATATTGTTTGTTAAATGAAAGTGATGGTCTTACATAAGGCTATAAACTCACATTTGGATCGTCCTGGGCTTGTTATACTTATAGGTGAGCAAAGTATTTCTAACAAACCTCATTGAAAACATAGTATTCTGAATGTATTATATTACTCAATAGTTAGAAATACAACATTAAAATAATATGTATGTCTGTATCAGTTGTTAAATGATATAAATAGTAATTACTTACGTCATGAGCCACTGGCTGCCGACACCCTTGTTGCAGCAGTCGTCTCCATATCCATCCGGTCTTTTACCACAGATACCACACAGCAGGCCTAATACCACACATAGCAAGATCTGAAAATTCCAAATGTGGAAGAACATTAAATATGAAAATAGTATTTACCCTGATCTTAATATTCAAATCATCTCAACATGGTTCTTCTCTCACAATGTTTCGCTCTCCATATATCAATGTTGAGATTAATGTGCTGTTGCAAACCATCATTTAGGTAAATCTTGAACCATGACTTTGTTTCAATGTTCAATATCTGTTTTCACATAATCTGAGAACATATTTCCCTACAAGTAGATTTTTCTACTCTCCAATATCACTTATATGAATTGAATAAATATTTGCACATCATTTCTTTTTGATTCTTTTTTAAATAAGCAATTTTGATTTTTAACTAAGAAAAGATCTGTCAATACACATAATCGGTAGACAAGCGTCTTACTGTCAGGTCACGGAGGTCGTGGCCTGGTGGTAAGAGGCTTGTCTACCGATCCGAAGGTTGCGGATTCGATCCCCGCTGGAACCCTGATTTAAAAAAAATGGGATTTCAGTCTGGTTTTCCCTTAGGGTCCATTAAAACATATTTTTGGTTGGTTGGAAGAGATTGACACATGGCAATAAGCTTACCAGGTTAAAAAAAAGCAGCTTTATTAGAAAAATAATATATTTGAACATATGCTACTGAAAAAAAAAGAATATTTTTTTCTCTTGAACAAGAAAGTTGATGATATCTGTGGAGGTAGAGCGCTTATTTTCCACAAGGAGTTTTAGGAGGATCCTAAAAAAAAGGTCTCTATCTAGGTTTTTTTCCATCTCTCTCTATTTGGTTGAAAGAAATGTCCCCAGGTTGTACTGTATACAATGAAAGTGTAATAAAATTATACAAGTTACAAATATTTTATTAACTCACCAAAAGGAAGCAACAACATAATGACAGCCCAAAGTACAAGACATAGGTGTTGTACTTGACGATATAGTGCTCAGCACGATCTACTCCTGGAGCAGCCTTGGTCCTAAGGGCTTCCTGTGCATTCTTCACCACCTTGTCTAGCTGCTGGGAGAATTGCTCTATCTTCACTCCTGGAATTAATGTATTAACATTTTTTTAATAATTTATATACACAGGGTAATATAAATTAATCTATGAAACACAATTGAGAAAATTTCTACCCTCTACATCAAATCATGTAGTTGCAGCACCTTTAAAGGAATGTTACATGGTAAACAAATATGTCTTTGAAGTGACTTTGATCATTAATCACAATAAATTTTCGTACGTGTTGATTTATCTTACTTTTAATTATAAGTCCACATATTTTACATAGTGCACACATTACCATCACACACGGAATGACCTTGTTGAAAGTTGTTGAAAGACTTTAGCCAGTCCAAAGACATTATATTTCTTCTCCCTTTTTTTTCACCTAACACAGGTTAGATGCACAGGTTAGATGCACAATGATGTGAGAAGTTTCTTTCAGTAACTTTTATTTTCTGCCAAAACCATGGCCTCCTCCCATATAATGTTAAGCTGCGTAACAAGTGTTTTTATTTAGTCTATCCACTATTCTTTGGATATCCTCTTGGTCTATGGCAAGATTAACTTAGACAATTCTATTTAGTAATCAATCATATGTTATACCATTTTACTTGCATATCCAAACCACATCATCTAAAATCATTCAATGGAGATTAATAGGAGTTCCATGTTTAAGGCTGCTCTGATGCCTTTTATCAGGTTTTTAAGATGACTCTTTAAACTTAATTTTCCCTTTATTAGGCATAGTTGATAAGAACCTTATAAACCGAAACAGTTATCTCGAGGATTTAAATAAAGTGAATAGAACTTACATCCGTGTTTCTGATTTTTTCAAGATATAATACTAACCTGCATTTTCAATGGCTGTCTTCAGCACAGGTATCTGCTCATTGACAGAAGTCTCAATGTTGTATTTGATATCATTGAACACTTTCTGACCCTCTTTCACTTCCTCTTGAATGTTTCCATCAATCAGTGAAGATACCTTGGTCAGGAGATCCGAAACATCTGGTAACTGCAATACAAAACAAGATTACTTTATAATTGAATCATTAACTGAAGCCACCAAACACTACTGGTAGTGCATTTGGTAGACTGTTTTTCTCGGAATTGAATTTTATTGTCCATCCCAGTAATTTTTATATCAATAAATCCTGAATTTCAATGGGTTTCTAAAATAAATAAAAAAGAGAATAGACTGACTATTTTTTCAACCATGAAATTTTCTACAAATGAAATATCCCGATTGTTACACACTAAAAACATTTTTGGTGGTCTAAGAATAAAATGAGGGACATTTTGGTAGTTTATTCCCCATCAATGTAAAGTTTGATTGCTTTTTGTGTGACCTATTTGTAACCTATTCAAGGTAATCCATTGACATCTTACGCTGTATCAAGTTTGTTATTACTATTAGTACTCATGGATATCTTGTCTACACAATGTCCTTTAGTCAAATTATAGACCACCTGGAAATAAGTGGAACCAAGTTTTCAAATTAGGATAAGAAAAAGAGAAAACTTAATCTCAGAAAAATCTGACCATAATTTTTTTTAAAAGTTAACAACTTAAGTCACATACTAGAAAGCACAATGAATTTAACAATTTTAACAAGGCAAATTAATTCACCCTAAGTCCATAAATACAATTTTTAGACTTAAAGTGAATTAAGTATTTTGCATGAATGTGTTTTCTTTATGAAGATATAACATGGATAAATAAGTTGAGATTTTAGAGCAAAGTCAGATATCAGTGATAAGGAAAGAATACATACCCTTGGAAAATATTTGTCAAGCATCTACAAGAGCGGCATGAAATGTAGAAATACAAGATAAAAACTAAATTTCCATAATAATGAACATTTCAAATAAAACCTCTAAACTAATGTAATGTTTATGAATTAAAAGAAAAACGATAAAAGGTAAAGAGTTATTTGACAAGTGCATAAAAAGTATCACTTGATACAGAATGTTTGAAAAAAATTAAACATTCGAAATGAAACTGTGGTACTCATAAGATTTATGCGGCTGTTTTCCATTAGTTTAAATTGTTTTTCAGAGTTGTTTCTATGCTGAGTTGGCTTCAATGATGGCCAATTATTCCAAAGTATTGTAGTCTTCATCCTCTCGAGTGATCAAAAGATATAACCAAAATATGATAACAGGTTAGAAGAACTCATGTTCATATGTTCAACAACAATGTGATGGTCGCCACGAGTGTGTTAATGACTGTAACATAAACACACTCGTGGCGACCAGTACCCATCGATTGCATCACGTGCACCTTAAATGGCAATTTTGAATGCCCTTACTTATCTTTTCGTCTATATTTTTCCAAAATCGGAAGTCATACAGGTTTAAGGTACACAACATTTCAAGAATACTATTTTCACAAGAAATATTGCATGAAGGATCATAAAAAGAAGATATGTTGTGCTCATAATAATTACCAAATCAAAGTCTATTCCAGAGGTGTCCAACTCTCCGATCTTGTACTTGTTGAGGATATCCCGGCACTGCCTTTGCTCGCAGTCATTAAGCGTCACCAAGAGCTCTCTCTTCACTCTTCGCAAACCTAATTATAATAATCACAGATTAAAAACATTGATGGTGAAGTGGAAAATTGATATTTATATCACAATAGCAAGTTCTATTGATTTGAATAGTCATCATTATTGAATATCCCTTCATCTTTTCGGCCTGGAGTCACAGTCTTCAGACTCGCAGATCTCTTATCTTGATCTCTAACCAACTCTTCCTCAACACATAAACGCTTTACCTTCCTGCTCCAATTCCTTTTGGAATGACCTACGGGCCTTCTTCCTTATAGACTGGTCTTGAAAATTCAATCAAGAATTCTAGTTTCTGGCATTCGTATATTTCTTAGCCATTAAACAATTGTACATATTTCAAATTGACAGAATTAAATAATTTTTTTTAATTCATTGATTTATTAACTTGTTGAAAATTTACTTTTGAGTGATGTGCTTAGTGAAATTCTTAATGATGTGATGAAAATGATAAAATTCACTTGTTTGAGCCGATGAAAGTCACTTGTTTGAGCCGATGTGTGAGAGCTCGCATTGTCGTGGTGGAGAATGATCCGTCTTCGGCGATTGGTTTTCCTCATTTCTCCGAACACTTTTGGCAAACAAATGGTGGTGTACCATTCAGAATTGACCGTACGACATTCCACTAAAGACACTGTTGCGACATGACTATTTATACTGAAGAAACAAGCCACCATTTGCTTCGAAGTGCTTCGTGCGCGAACAACTTTTGTTGGATTTGTCTCGTCTTGAAAGACGCATTCAGTCGACTGCTGTTTAGTTTCTGGCTCATATGCATAGATCCATGATTCGTCGCCTGTCACGATCTTATAGACGTCTTTTGAAGCAACGATATCGAATTTTTTCAACATTTCTTTGGACCAATCGACACGAGCGTTTTTTTGAGCGATTGTCAAATTATACGGTATACAACGCGAACAAATCTTTTTGATGGCCAAATATTCATGCAATATTGAATGTATGCGAGTGGAACTTAATGCCCAAACATGCCTCAATCTCACGATAAGTCACATGACGATCTTGCAATATCAGTTCATGCACAGCATCGATGTTTTCTGGCACAACAATCGATTTTGGACGACCTTCAGGAAATTCGTCCTGGAGAAAACTACGCCCACGATTGAATTCGGAAAACCAGCGAAACACAGTGGCCCGGGATGGTGCTTCATCACCAAAAGTCGAAAGGAGTTGATCGGCACACTCTTGTTGAGTTAGTCCAAGTTGAAAATCATCGCATGAAAATGTTCACGATTTAATTCCATTTTTGGCCGAGGTGAATTTTTCAAGTCACTGTAAACAACACAAATAGCACTCATATGACAAAATTTTCTGAGCACGTATACCATTAAAAACGTCAAACTTTACGATGCTGATGTCACATTTGACGTATCTACACTGGTGTTGCCATATCTCAAAACTTAAGTAGCAACCCTCGTATTATTTAATTAAAATAAGATGCAAATGAATCTTAAAATGTTACCATCATTGAGCTGCGAGGCATTGATCCTCAAGTCGTTTGTGACCCTGCGCATGTTGATAAGATTCTTCTTCACCTGGTCCAGGTCATCAACCATAGTGTTGAGCGTTGTCACTGACACGGCTTTGGAGAACTCTGCCAACTGATCTGATACCTTAACTCCTCCACCTGAAACCGGCAAAAACGTTACTGTATTTTTTTTTTAAAACTACCTTCCTTCAAAAAGGTTCCTGTGACAAATAGATAAATGTTCATCTATTCCACAAAAATTTCCATAGATCCCTACAAATACTTTCTTTTTCTTTATAAAGACATATGCATGACCACATTAGAACTGTAATGGTCACTGTACACAGGTTTGATCCACAATCTCTCTTCATAAAAAAATTATATTGAATTCTTAAATTGATATCTTTCAGAACTTAAGCTTTTATTTTTTAAGATTAGCTGAGTAGGCGTCGAGCGGAGGTTCCTACAAATAACTACAAAAAGTACCAAAACCAAAGATACACACTGCCATCCTCATATGTTATTTCCCTCCAGAATGCAAAGCAGAAGGATATCTGTGCTGTGCTATCCAGTGGTAAGCAATTCAGCTTACTGCACAAATCTTTTAATGTGCATGAGGATTTTTAAGACAAATTAAAAAAATTTATACAGATTAGCATATTATATATCATTTCGAAAAACCACAGCTGATTATTTTTTAGTACATACAGTAAATGCCAGAATAATGGTTACCAGATTACCAGAGTGGAGTACATACTAGGTATAGACTAGAAGTAGTGAATATCTTAGAATGGATTAGCTGGTAAGATCTTGAGAAGTAAGGCTTTCTAACTAATGGAAGACAGAAAACATTGGAAACAATACTAAATATCTCCCTACTCAATAATTAGAGATGAAAAAAGCAGGTAAAATATTAAGAATATAGAAAAAATATTATTGAACACTTACTCTGGAGCATGTTAAGTAGATTATCTTGTAACTCTTTGTAATTATCATTAAGCAACACGTTGACATGACGGTGTGTGGCACCCAGATAGGTCTCAGCATCCTTCAGGGAGTCTCGCGCAGAATCGGGAAGCTTGCGTATGCCCTGGTGCATTCGGCTAATAGTCACAAATGTGCAAACCACTCCAAACCTGAATAAAAACACAGAATATTATATTATATCTAATATTACGTGTATCGTGTTTCAGAAATCCTGACTTGAGCATCTGCTGCACTTGAAAGCAGCGATAATTTTTTTTTACATTTTTTTAATGAATATAATAAAAAAAAGGAAATACAAGTGACTCACATGTATAATGTGGTAATACAGATGAGCATAGTAGCAAGCATCATCTTCCTACATTTGTCGTGCTTCTTGTCGAAGGGTTGTGACCTGGCACCGCAGTTGCCAGCACAGCGGCAGCAGCAGAAGCAGAACCTGGAACATACATCAAAACTTCAATGGTCAATAATTAATTAACAATTTGTTTGATAGATGAGTTACCCAAAAGTAAGCTCAGTTATGTTATACCTGACAATCTTTCAACACGTGTTTTCTATTGAATTGTAAACAGAACATCTAAAAATGACGTGCATGGCCGCACGGTATCACTGGACTTCCGTGCGGAAGGTCGTCAGGGCGAACCCCGCGCTGTACTACTCCCCTCGAACGACACAGGCACTTTTTCCGCCTAGTGTTGGAGGGCATAGAAATACCTATGACTTTGGTCATATCTATTCTTTATTTTTTGTGTATTTTAATATTGAAAATAAAATTTAAACTCATTTGCAATGGAAGAGTTTGTTCCGGGCGAAGATTATGGTATTACGCTAAGCTCAAACAGATTGTTTATTGGCTTTCCCAGTTCACCAGTAGAGCTTTCTCTTTTTAGTGTGCAACTAAAAATCAACCTAGCTGCAGCATTGATAACTTTTTGTAACCAATTTAATTGAACCCATGGCATATGTAAATGTTTGGCAAACTTTTGGTAGCATCAGTTGGCATACTGCAATTGTAAACAAAATGAAAAAAATCTGCATTAACAATCCCTTAACACCGGTGTCTCCATTATTAGAAAAACTATCAAAATAGTACAAATACTGGGAGTAACATGGGATATTTTTCACAACAGGAAAATAAGTGTACACTTACCCTACAATTGGTAGCATAATTCCAAAGATGAGCGCGATGACCACGACGCAGACTATCCCAATATAGTGGCTTACAACCGTGTGCCACTCGTCTGCTAGGTCTCCAGCCAACTCGATGTTGCCATCATGAACCTCTAAGAGACCTGCAATAAATAATTCAATTCATTAGTAAATTATACTTCTCAAATACTAAACATATTTATTAAATTGATCAAATAGATTTTTTACTATTTCTTTGACGTAAAGCAAAACATAAGAGTACATTACAGGACCATTGGTAATTGATGGGGTATATTGCACGAGGTAATAGAGAGGACCAAACCAAAAAAAGAACATTTAATTCTGAATCCAGAATGTATTATAGTTGATAAACGTTCAAACTTTGAGAGTGATGTAAGTGTTCTTTTGTGGTTATTACTGACTTCTTTTTGTACAACTGAATAAGTGTTATTTTTAATTGACTGCGGATTGAAATGTCTAAATTTTATTAATTATTAGTATTTTTTGTGTAAAAAATATTATCATAAATGAAAAAAAATCATACACTTAGTATATAATTCAAATGCTTTTGTACAATCACAAAACTCTTAAATATTTCGAAAATGGTTTTGAGATGACTCTCCACCTGCAGCAAAAGCGTTTTATTTTATTTCATTGTCTTGTGAAGTGGTGAAATATTTTTAAATACTACCTTGATCAAAAAGTTGTAGGACTTTATTCATAAAATCGAAAATACAAGTTTATTCATCAAAATCGATATGGGGGACCATATCGATTTTGATGAATAAGTGAAATGATTTAGTGATGATGATGAAATAATTTAGTCCCGGGACTTACTGATCGATGTGTTACTTATCAAGACTAATATACAATAGACCGTCTTGTGAATGCAAGTGTCAAGTTTCACATTAATTTATATTATTAAAAATGATTATACTATTTACAATCGACCCAAGAATTTATTTTAAATGTACAACCATTCTAAATAATACACAATTTATTTCATATTTACTACCTTGATCAAAAAGTTTTAGGACTTTATTCATAAAATCGAAAATACAAGTTTATTCATCAAAATCGATATGGCCCCCTTCAAAGTACTCCCCATCGACTGCAACGCACTTACGCCAGCGCTTGATCCAATCCTCGAAACACCGCTGGTACTCAATTTTCTGTAATAGGTTAGTCAATAAGTTTTGAAAGCGACATCAATGGAGCAGTAGAAAAACCAAAATTTCTACGCCATTTTAATATTTCATCTTTCATAAGAACGTACTCAAAATTTTATTTCGATTTGTCAACTCATTCTTTGTTTACAAGCCATTTGAAGTTGACGTGTCAGTGTATTTTTTAACAATGGAAAAATCCGAATATCGTGCAGTGATTAAATTCTTTGTTTTGGAAGGTTTATCGGCTACTGAGATCCATGCAAAGATGGTGAAAGTATTAAAAGAGTCTTCTCCTTTATTTCCAACCGTTCACCGGTGGGTTTTGGAGTTTAAGCGTGGCCGTACAAGCCTTGAAGATGATCCACGCTCAGGACGTCCAAAAAGTGCATCAACACCAGAAATCATAGCGAAAATACAGGATATGGTTTTGGAAGATCATCGATCGACTGTGGATGTGATAGCTGACACTATAGGCATCTCACATGGAACAACATGGCATATTTTGGCTGAAGTTTTGGGTTTCAAAAAACTGTGTGCACAATGGGTGCCGCATTTGCTAACAATGCAACAAAAACACGTTCGAATGCGACTTTCTGAGCAACATTTGGAGCAATTTCGAAAGGATAAAAAGGATTTTCTGCGTCGATTCATCACTATGGATGAGACTTGGGTCTTCCACCATGATCCTGAATCAAAACAAGAGGCTAAGGAGTGGTGTGAACCAGGCACTTTGGCTCCGAAGCGAGTCCGTGTCAAGAAGTCGGCCAAGAAGGTGTTAGCGTCAGTTTTTTGGGATGCAAAAGGAATTTTATTGATAGATTATCTCCAAACTGGTAAGACAATCAACTCTGCTTATTATTGTGACCTTTTGGACCAGTTGGATGAAAAAAATTGTGAAAAAAGACCCGGTTTGCAGAAGAAAAAAATCATTTTTCATCAAGACAATGCACCTGCTCACACAGCTCAAAAAACCATCGCGAAAATCAGTGAATTGGGGTACGAATGGTGCAGCATCCACCCTTTTCGCCAGATTTAGCTCCCTCTGACTTCTGGCTGTTCTCACACCTCAAAAAATTCCTTCGTGGAAAGTATTTTTCATCAAACGAAGAGGTTATAGCCGTCGTAGAGGAGTATTTTGCAGGCCTTCCAGAAAGTCACTTCCGTGATGGGACAACAAAGTTGGAAGATCGTTGGACCAAGTGTATTGATCTTATGGGAGACTATACTGAGCAATAAAAGTGATTTCCCCCCAAAAAAAATGTATTTTCATTTCCGCTTTCAAAACTTTTTGACTAACCTAGTATGTCCATCAGAGCCGTCTTCGATTTTTTCATGACATCCTTTCGGGTGCTGTAACGCGTTCCGCGAAGCGGTTTTTTAAGTCGGTTGAACAGGAAAAAGTCGCGTTTTTTAAGTCGGTTGAATCAGGTGAATTCGAAGGCCGCTGGATAGTATTCGTGTTGTTTTTGGTCAAAAACTCACGGATAAGGATCGCATTGTGCGACGGTGCGTTATTGTGGTGCAAAATCCACGAGTTGTCCGGTCTTTTTTGGCGAATTGCTTCACGCAAATATCTCATAACGCCCAAATAATACTCTTTCTTGACTGTCTGTTTTTCTGGCAAGAATTCATGATGTACAACACCGTTGTAGTTCATGAAAACCGTGAGCATCGCCTTCTTTTTTTACTGAAAACGACGTGGTTTTTTCGGTCTCGGCTCATTCGGTGCACGCCATTCACTCGCTTGATGTCTGGATTGCGTGTCATACTCATAAATCCACGTTTCGTCTCCAGTGAAGATCCGTTTGATAAATGTTGGGTCGGATTCAGCCTTGGAAATCATGTCTTTCGCGATTTCAGCGCGGTTCTTTTTTTGCATGAAATTGAGGTCTTTCGGCACCAGTTTTGCAGCGACACGTCTGAGGCCCAAATCACTAACCAAAATGTCTTGAGCGGATCCATAAGTGATGTTCAAGTCCTCTGCCAGCTCTCTGATGGCCAAATTGCGGTTTTCGGCCAACATTTCTCTGATTTTATCGATGTTTTTATCGGTTTTCGACGTCGACGGCCGGCCACTGCGTTTGTCATCCTCGACCGACTCACGACCACTTCTGAAGCGTTCGTGCCACCGAAAAACGTTTGATCTCGAAAGAGTATCGTTGCCGAAACACTTCTCCAACATTTCCAAGGTCTGCGGACCGTTAAGTCCGTCTTTCACACAAAATTTAATGCAAACTCGTTGATGCCATTTTCAAACTTGTAAAAAATAGATGAACTCAGTACAGCGTAACTTTTACAAATGTCAAGCTATGACGCTGAAATTTGAAGGGAAGTGTCAATGACAGATGGGGTAACCTAGCAAAAAAAAAAGAATTCCAATCGGGTGACTGACAGCGCCACACAGTGGCCGGTCCTAAAACTTTTTGATCAAGGTGGTATGTCTTAAAATACAGTTTCTATTACAGGATATTAATAAAAATTCTTCAATAACAAAAAGATTACTTGCATAGCGGTATTTTGTAGTGCTGTAAAATGAGTTCAATAAATTCAATATCTGAAACTGTATTTATACAAAACAAATCTACTATTCATCAGACTATTGGCACCAGTAATATAACTTTTGATGTTTGGGCAGATATCTAGAGTTTGTTATGACAAAATAATTACATGAGATGATAAATTCAATAAGGCTGGTTAGGAAAAATCCCAAATCATATTTAAAAACGGCTACCTCTGGTTAGCTGGCAAAATACTCCTAATCGTTCACAATTTTAAATAGAAAGACCTTCTGTCGACTTTCTAATTATAATATAGCAACACTGCCATCTATCGATTATTAATGAAAGTAAGTAATTTATCAACAGTGCCATCTATTATACATACACGTACATAAAAGTACTATACTGTGTCAGTTAGACCAGTGATCCCCAACCCCCGGGCCGCGGCCCGGTACCGGGCCGTGGACCAAATGGTACTGGGCCGCGCAAGGGCCTGCTTAAAAATCAAAATTACTTTTGAAAAATCGAACATACCCAATAAAACTTAATTATAGCTTAAAATAATTATTCCGTTGAAAACCCCTTTACGCTAAGTTACCACCGACCTTCCGACAATACCGTTGAACCTTAAAAATATTTAAAATACCCATGAATCCAAAAGAAAATTAAAAAATTATCTGAAACTTAATAATCCTTCATTGTTATTATATATTTTTTCTTCATTTTTCCCACAAACCTTGTGTTTTCTCTACTATTATTTGTCACTATAACTTATGTACCACAGTTGTAAATTTTATTATTATATATTGTACAAATATATAGTTTTTTTTTTTAATTAAAAAAAAAACTACATTCAATGTGTCCCCCCCCCCCCCCAGTGGGCCGCGGTAAAATTATGAAACGTTGACCGGTCCGCGGCGACAAAAAGGTTGGGGAACACTGAGTTAGACTATTCTTTGTAAGCTGTATGTGAATTCATTAAATTATCAACAACCCATAAATAAACACCTAAAATGAAAGCTATGTTACTGTGATTAAACAATGTGTTGTTTAAAAAAAGAATATGTATACTGTATTATTTTTATTAATCTACTTGGAGTATAAATCAAGGAGACTTACTCGTAAGGTGCTAGTTCCATTTGTCATATGTATCATAGATGAATATTCCTTCTGAGATCCGTTTTTCTTCATTATAATGTGCGAAATACCCCCACTTCCTATGCTAATGGTATCATTAAAATAAATTTTCCTCCATCACATTATTAAATCCAGATAATGTAGTAAGGTAAACATGGCGCTATATTCAGCGATAGTGGGCGATATTCAATTAAAGCTACATCATAGCCTGGCCAGGTCTGGAGCAATTACATTAGCGAGCCCGAATATTGTTTGACCTACATAGGCAGGAAATTGCCAGTGGAGTAACTCACGTGGAAATCGGGGCACTTTGGATTTATGACAACTCACCCTTAAGCTACTCATCGACGGAAAGCACACCACCGATCTCGTCGGCGAAAACCTCACCACCGAATCCGTAAACGTCGCAAAGCTCATTCTTGGATACAACTTTATTAAAAAACGAACCGATCATTTCCAAATCCAACCCGAATAGAATGACAGACGAGATGATGATACAAAATATCGGAATCAAGTCACCCCATAAATCACTTGGTAAGGAAGAACCATGTATGGACGAAGCATGGCAGATGCACGAAAATGCATGAGTGATGATTCAAAAAGTTGCAATTATAGTTGTGGTGCTGAGTATCAGATCACGCAATATACGAGTATTATAAATCAATAGCCCGGCATTTTAATTTTATTTCAAGAAACGACGTTAAAACTACAAAACTCCATTATTATTACTTTAATTAAAAAAATAATGAACAAATCAAAATTCTATTTTTAGTTTACACTTGATACAAGTTTAATAAAATCCTATCAAATAATACATGTATCTGAAAATTTTAAATAGATAAAAGTATGACAATAGGAGCGGAACAATTATTGTTAATGTTTCTCTGTAAAGTGGATTCAGTTATATGAACAAAATTTATTAAACGAATCAAATTCTCAATATATCCACCGAGATATGAAAAATATTAATATCGGAAAATTCGTTCAAAAATTTCGTTCCCTGTACGAGTGATGACGCTTTTAATAAATCTGTTCATGAATACGGCATCGAAAACAATCTTAATTCACAATGGCGTAAATAATTGCCAGGAATATTAAACGAAAGTTTGATATTCAACAAGGGGTTCGCTATTTTTTTCTGCAATTTGTACATATATACAAACAGGTGCGTAGATCTCTTCTAACGATTAAGGAGTATTAGCCAAGCATATCCATTCGAAATATGTGGGATAAAGCCATGGGTAAAATGATCATCCAAGCAGTAGAAATACGTGGGATAAAGCCATGGGTAAAATGATCATCCAAGCAGTAGAAATACGTGGGATAGAGCCAAGGGTAAAATGATCATCCAAGCAGTAGAAATACGTGGGATAGAAACAAGGGTAAAATGATCACCCAAGCAGTAGAAATACATGGGATAGAGACAAGGGTAAAATGATTATCCAAGCAGTAGAAATACGTGGGATAGAGACAAAGGTAAAATGATCATCCAAGCAGTAGAAATACGTGGGATAGAGACAAGGGTAAAATGATCATCCAAGCAGTAGAAACACGTGGGATAGAGCCATGGATAAAATGATCATCCAATCAGTATAAATACGTGGGATAGAGCCATGGGTAAAATGATCATCCAAGCAGTAGAAATTCGTGGGATAGATCCAAGGGTAAAATGATCACCCAACCAGTAGAAATAAATATACAGAATTTTAAAAAAATAAAAAATAACCCGTGATTTTATGGAGCTTCACGAGGCAACGAACAAACGATCTTCAAAATCGTTTTTAAGATGGTAACGTAATAATTATTAACTATTTTTGAAACGCTATTTCGAAATACAACAACATAGCTTTAATTAACACCATTAAATAAATTATGATATATTTATATACCATAAACTAGCAATGAGGTCAAAACTAGAAGACGTTAACGAATAAAAGAAAACCACTGGCAACGAAATGACAGACAAAAAAAATTAGGGTAGAATGTAAAACAATACGAAGAAAAATGTGGATTTTTGCCAAAAATTAACTTTTTTAAACGGTTGAGCTACATACATTTTACCTTTAAAAGACCAAGCCCGTGAGACCAAAACATTTAACCAGAACTCAAATCATCCGATGGTCAAAACCTAAGTAAAATAACTGATAACGTGAAATTTAAGAATTAAATATTTGCGTCTATATAAATCACACAATATATTGACACCATAACATATAGTTTGTACTAAAGTGGCAAAATACATTAAGGCGCTCAAAATTCTACACGGAGAAAGAAAAAAAATATTCACGGTGAAATGTCCCAAAATTGTACGTATCGTCCTTCATTCAGAGGAAACGCTAAGTAATCTCCCGTTATGATGAAGTGGCGCCTACGCTCGGTTTACCGCAGGTAAATCTAACAGTAAACCAAATGTTTTTCGCATTATTAAATATTATATAATACGCACGGAAGTCGGTGAATTTGTGCACGCATATTTTTTTTCCGACTCAAATGACCGATGTTTTGACATTAAAAAAATGTAGAAGAATCGAACACAGCTTTCAATCCATCAATAAACACGAATTATCCTCGAATGACACAGGCATTTTTTCCGCTTAGTATTGGGGGTATAAGGATACCTATGACCTCGGTCATATCTATTATTTCAAAGAAAAAGGAAAAAGCATGCCGATGTACTCCGATTGTCTCACTTCGGTATGACATCGGATCCAGTACAGCAATGTGACCGGTGAATTTGCTGGTGTGCAACGGCTCACTTACTTGAAGAGGATAAAAGAAGAAACTATAGCTCCACGGCACAGATTCGCTTTCCAATTGAATTTGGGATGTTCTCGAGGGAGAATCCTGTAAAACCACCGTCTAATTGTGTTCGAGGCGCAGCATCTTCACTCGAGCTCCAACCTGAGATTTTCTATTCTGCCTTATTGTTTCAATACAAGGTATCGCGATTGGCGTGCATTCGATGTCGATTTTAGTGACTTCGTGGACTCTATTTCTCGACAAAACCTACCCGCGGAGGCATTTGCCACTGCGGTCAGCGCTGCCAATATTCGTTGCGCTTAGAGAAATATAGGAAGAAAGCAGACATGGGCTGACTTGAAAAATACCTGGTGGCACCAAGACCTACAAATTTTAAATGTAACGCAAACCGTCTCAGGCATAAGTTACAGAACGGTCGAGAACGTGTCTTTGGCCCGGAAACTCTGGATTTTCTCCACGGGAGATACTGAGCTGCCCACAATAAGTATACTCGTAAATCGGAGGTTGTAAGGGCCAAAAGAGAAGCATGGAGGAAACATGTGGGTTGGGTCTCGCAATCTGATCCCTAGGGTGTGTACCATAGGTGAATCTCTACCGGAAAAAGCTCTCCCCTTGTGTGCGGCATCAGGGACCCGTTGACCGATGTAATGACAAATACCATAATGGACACGGCTTCCGCCTTTCTTGGTGCTCTTCTTCCTCGAGATTGCCCTTCTAAAGACAGCGATTGTCAATCGCAGGTGAGAATCCTGTATTGAATTCCTCCTTTGACGCCTAACTCTTTCTTCACTGACAATCAAGCAGATCAGTGACACGAACAAAGTTTATACATGAAAAAAAATAAACATAAAACGTAAGAATGAAAAAATACTAGTAAACTTAAAAAATAAATCAAGTTATTACACACTAACGTCTAGCTGAAGGAGTCAGAAGAAACGACCATCTTTCACTCGTCTTCGAAACTTGGTTGAGGAAAACTTACTGGATCACCTCGTTGGTGACACATGTTATCGATATTATATTCGACGCTTTATCAGGGACATAAACCCATGCGTTCTGTTTTTTGCGACCATGGCAGATGCGCTGCAGTAATGCGCAAGTGACCATTCGTACGCATTATTTTACTGGACCCTGAGTCGTTCAATGAAGGCATTTATATAATTGACCCACAGTTTGCACGTGAAATACTTGAACAAAAATAGTTGAATAGGATGTTTTATACTAAGTATGAATCTTTTATTTTTATTTTATTCGAATAAACGGCCATGAGATATTTAGTTCATTATTATAAGAAAATAACAAAGTCTAACAAATATACACCAATAAGACAAAAATATGTTATAAAAATTTAACTATCCGACAATCATTACGACACAGTCTCGGAAATACTAGAATCGAGAAAATCGTTCACAAAATAAGGATTCAAGGAGAGTTAAAATAGGTGTATCGAGTATCCGTCCATACTGATTCCCAATCCTTCGCTGTCTAACGATCGACAAGTTGTAGAAATAGTTGGTTGTTTGATAACTACAGCAGAACAATTGATTTCGTCGTCATGTGAGCCTGGCAGGAGTACGCAAACAGATTAATTGAACAAGTTCTGAACACTCATAATAAAAATTGATAATTTTATACAGTACCAATAAATTGATAATTTTATACAGTACCAGTCTTGTTTGCGCTACCCTGAAGATGAGGTGAAAGCCTTGAAACCGGTAGGGTTATACCGTCACAAAAAAGTGGAATAAACAGTGTTTGATAAAAATAAATTACAATGTCTTTAAACCTCCACAAAGTTAATGCCTTAACTATAAACAACAGTACCAATAAGTATGTTAATTTCCTTCTGACAATGTTGCCAAGTTCAGAAGCTTCAAAATATCTCGCAAAATAAATGTAATTTACAGTTGATAAACCTATTTATTTTATATTATTTATAGTTAAGGCATTAACATTGTGGAAGTTTAAAGGCATTGTAATTTGTGTTACCAAACACTGTTTATTCCACTTTTTGTAATGGTATAGTCCTACCGGTTTCAAGGCTTTCACCTCATCATCAGGGGAGCACAAAAAATACTGAATTCTGTTCGAACTGGTACCGACATACACGCTTCTAACGGTAAACACCCTTGGCGTACTGTATCATTCAAAGAAAAACAGCCCATCCCACAACCTTTTTCAAACATCAAAAATATATTCAAGATATCGGGAACGATATGAAAATGTCCATGTAAATGTCTCGGGTGAAAATTAATCAAAAAACCACTCACTTAACTCCTGATAAGTATGTTACTCAATTAAAAATATCTAATTTAATTTGTTTTCCTATCTTAATAGTCAATTAAAAAGGATTTCAACAAATTAACCTATAATTCCTAACATCATTGAAATGAGATCTAATAGTTGAAATATGCGAAAAATCTATTGATTATAAACCAGAACTTTGACGCAGACTTGAATCTCAGGTATTCAATATATTACGTACGTACGTAAATGAAAACATATTTTTGACCGACAGCCAATTGTTAACATACATCTCATTGAATAACAAAACCTGTCAAGTGTCTCGAATAGTCACAATCAATAAAGCACATTGATAAACATTCAACGTCTCTCCGTATAAACACCAGCGCGGAATAATTCATTGTGGACTTTTGCAAACATTCGCAGGCTGATTGGACGGGACACGAGTCTGCTTCCTGGAATATATTAATATAAGACAATAGTCTCATACGTCATATTGCCATCAGAAAATATTCAATTTTGATGCAGTTCATTTCCTACGAAACCCACGGATGCGATTGTGTTATGCATCAGTATTTTTGCCAAAATATAAACAGACATTTGTTTCAAACGATTTTTATTTAAGCTATCTTGTTGTATCATACTCGTAGGTTATATACAAATTAGCAATATACACATATACCGTGTAGCATCAATGTCATCAGTTCTCGTATTATATTACAATTCAATTCTTGACTCGGTTTTCTTGTCCCTACTTTTGACGATTCTATCACTTCTCACCACTTTTCAAATATTCAATACTCTCTTCTTGAATATGCACTTGAAAGATGTGGTAAACAAGTCTTATGTGAAATTCAGACTGGAAACTTGAAAAACAAACTGGATTTCAATGGAAATTGAATCCAACCCCTTAGTTGGAATACAGGTGTCGAACTAGAATATGAAGGTCGATATTTTTTTTTTGTTAATCTAAATGTTTTCACCATAGTTGAACGAGTAAAATGACAGAAAACTAAACGAAAATAATTGTGAGATGAATTCTGTATTCCAGAATTGTATTGTACTACGTTTTTATTAAATACAGTGCAACCTGGTGGGTAAATTATTTATTATGTGACAATTTCTTCCAACCAACCAGAAAGATAGTAAAGAGGTCTTGAGTAAAAACTAGACTGGAGTCCTTCTTTCAAAAATATCGGGTACCAACGGAAATCAAACTCGCAACACCGGAGTGGAAGATGGATGTTTTACAAAGTAGTCAACGGAAGTTGTCAATCAATTAAATGAACGAGGGATGAAATTGTGATCAATTCTGGAATACAGAATTTACCTCTCATAAAGCTACATAACGCCAGTTCTTCAAATACGCATTGTATTGTAAATACATTAAAATATCTACCATAACGACACCCTTTGTCGAGAAAGCGACATAGCATAGAAGTGCGGTTAGGCAAGAGGAAGTAGACCGGCTGCAGTGTCACGGGCGGCGCGGCGGCCCGACTTCCTCACCAGGGCCCGAGGTCTGACAGAGGTCAGCATGAAGTTCAAGTTTCGTCAAGCACCTGCTGTGTGGTTGTAGCGCTTGGTGGGTAACACATTCACCTCTTTTAGTTAGTTACTAATATTTTATAGAAATCATTGAACGTATGTATGTGGTAACTTTCAAATTGAAGACATCTTAAAAGTATGATAAAAAGGCAGAAGTAAACCACCAAACCGATGGTCTGACCAAACCGGGAATACAACAGGGCCATCTGTGATAACAGCATTCCAAGATGCCCAAAGTAGGGAGAGGTGGATAATCGTCGTGGGCAGAGTTGGGCAGAAGGACCGGAGAGATCACGACCCTCAGTCATGAGAAATCGACCAAAAATATGAATATGTTATGATAACGCTTATACTCGTAAGCTGCATAACACAAGTCAAAATATGATTCAACAAAAGCTGGACAAAAATAAAGAACTTGAAACTACCACCGAGGAAAGGAAACTACTATACTCGTACTACTTACTATACTATAAATAACCCGAATTTCTATAGCCGAGTATCCAAGAGAAGACTTTGTCTTAACCTGGTTTTGATTTTCTTTTTGGTTTTTAAACTTTTTCGTTTTTAATGTGTTAACATTTTTTCACGGCACCCTTAACAAAACTTAACAATTAATGGGATGTGTGAGCCTGTCTTTCACCACACAGTTCCTCAAACTTTGTAATCAAACTAGAAACAGCTACCCTAATTTCCTGTTCCACGTTGAGTTTTAAGCAATATTTTTTTTTATATAACAGCTACCGCAGAAACTCCAGCTTCGCAAAAGTAAGTCGTCGTAAATGAAACGACGATTTGCGAAGTTTTAGACTTCAGCAAATGGTATTCATTATTTACTGATATATTTTATCGCTTCCTAGAATTGAAACCGTGCATCAGCGCTATGAATGAAGATCGCCTGGAATTATTAAAAAAAAAAATCCGCGGCGCCCATAGGAATTACCAGCATCAAAGGGCGCCAAGATAGGCGCACACTTTAAAAACCTTTGATATAAGTACACCCATACCTCGCTTTACGGACCCTCATTTCAATAAATTCACTATAGCAGAATTGAAAAAATTCAATCGACAAAATCGCTTTACGGAAAAATACGATATACAGAATATTTTAAAATTGTAATCCAAATGGAGATTTGCGTGAAATGGACCAAAATCCACATCCACCCTTAAGAGACACGAGACAAAACAGAGATTTCTCAAGAATAAACACTGACGAAATTAATCGACATTTTTCACATTTTTAAAAGGACATTACAAGTAAAATCCTAATTGAAAATTATCCCGATGAAAAAGAAACTCTCAAGTTTCCTGAAAAACAATAGAGATTATATACTCTTATAAGCAGTTTGAAGAGAAAAAGAAAAAATATGCAAAACAGCAAACATCGGATGGATATATCCACCCAGTTCCTACTTCCCAATCCACAAATTCTTACACGGAATCTAGAATTGTATTTCATTGTATTACACTTTCGTTGTATACAGTATTTTATTGTATTACACTTTCCTTGTATTTCGTTGTATACAACCTGGCGAGCGTATTGCCATGCGGCAATCTATTCCAACCAATCCAAAAGCTGTTAAAGTGGACTTAAATGAAAACCAGACTGAAATCCTTTTTTAAAAAACCTGGGTTCCAGCGGGACTTTAACCCGCAACATCTAGGTTGGGAGACAAGCATCTAACCAAATACGCCACGGAGTATGTTCGGATTCTTCAAAATAAACGTTGCAATTATTCCCATTTGAATTTCATATGTATACAGAATATACTCTCGACTTCTCAAATATTTCGTTTAATATTTATTTATATATATGAAGAAAAAAATCGATTTCCAGACATCTTTTCAGGAACGCATATCTTTCGTCCAGTGAGGTATAGGTGTGATATAAATGTTAAAGAAACTCTAACGTCCTTGATCTCTGCTGATTAACAGACTGGAAAAGACCAAAATTAAAACAAATGAAAAACAAAACATGATTGTTGACCGTAAATCCGCTTGCAAATGAGGAAACTCGCCATGTTGGCAATGTCAGCAAGGTCATGGATTCTGAGTCGTCACACACCGATACTCGTATCTGGGTGCTGCTGTATGCGACTGGGCTGTTGCTATCAGGCTGCTGACACCTGATGAATGAAGGGTACTAATTATAGCTGTTCTACACTATAATATATTTAATATATTATCTATCAACACTTTTGTACGCTGATGGCATAGTGGTGCTTGCTGAAAATGAAGGAGATTTAAGAGATATAAGTGAGCTGTATGAGAGATGCCTAGTAAAAGGTTTGAATGTGAATGTAGTGAAATCAAAGGTTATGATTATAGAAAGAGGTGTGATAAAAAGTTGTGCGATATATGGGTTAACTTAGAAGGTTACAGAAGAAACTGGAGCAGATTGGTGAATTACGTTATCTGGGTAATGATAAAGATGATAGGTTTTACTGAACAGGGAGAGAACAACAAGGTGATAAAGGGTTACGCACGACACAGCAATTTATACTTTAGAAAATTGCAGGTATATGTTATTAAATGAATGACGGAATTGAAAAAAAAGATCCACAGAAGACGCAAATCAAATAAAATGGAAAACTATTGTATAATTATAGGAGAAACAAAAACAATATAATTATACGAGTAAGGATAAGAATTGTGGAAGAATAAGAATAGGAATGGTGATACATCCGTGGCCTACTTGGTAGAACGCTTGACTTTCAATCCGAGGGTTTCGGACTTGATTTCCGATGGAACATAAAAACGGGTATAGGCCTCTTTTCTTACATAAGGCCTTAATTTCATTTTCAGTTTGGTTCAAAGAAACTTCCGTTGATAAGAAGTCTGTCTTCCGACTCGGGGGTTCGATTCCCCTTGGTATCCAGATTTAAAAAAAAGAATTCCAGTTTGGTTTCAAGAATTCTTAAACACCTTTCTGATTGGTTGGAAGAAATTCTCACAAGAAAGTACATCAAACAGGTTATACAATTGGAAATAAGCCTGCCAGATTATACTGTATACAACGGGCATAGGAACGTTCTGATTTTTTTTTAAATTCTGTCTTCAACAATGTTAAGGTTATACATACCACATCTGATAATTCTAGAAAGTTAATTCCTGTGTTGGTGAATGAAAATACACTAGAGCAGAACTAAAATTGGGCATGTTGAATAGGGTGTCCAGAACAGAGCAGAACTATCTATGTAAGTATGAAAAACAGGCCAAGATATTTTTACCCATAAGAGATCCATTTAAAATGTACTTATTTATTTGGCAAAAATATTGTCATGAATGGACGTATATAATAGATTGGTCATAAATATTTTTAAAGAACGAGTTCAGCCACTTTCCGAGAGCATCACAAATCACAATTTAATGACACCTAAAAATAATTAAGTATTTCAAAATATACGAGTATAATAGAAAGAACAAGAATAAGAGGCAACTTATTTGAAATAGGCTGACAACGATATAAATTAGCTTAACTTCATTTTTTTATCTGCTATGAGCGCGGGGCTAGGTGCGCCCTTTGCACCTACCTCAGGCAGGCCCTGGAACTAAACAGACGTCCCATTTCACAACTGGCTCCATGTATTCGTACCTTCTCGTGTTTATAGAGCTATATAACACCAATGCTGGCCTTCACGCCATCATTGTTCATCAATCAAAGCGACTAGCATCACAATTGGTTCACACAACTAAATGTCAAATAGAAACTTCATGGTGCTCCTAATGGAAATAATAAAAATCAGGGTTGTGGAGTCGAAGTCGTGGAGTCCGTTAGGTTTTGCGGAATCGGGATCAGTCAAAGTCGAGATATGTTATTCTAAATTCGACTTCAAAATTTTCAAAACTTATTTATTGGCCACATAAATTACATTATGAACTTTGTACCATGTAGTACAAATAGCCTGTATTATGATGAGGAATCCCCGTAGACATTGTTTCCAAAACACCTACATTTAAGTAGTTACGACACGTAATTAAGTATATGGTTAGTAATATATGCACTATAATTGAGTCTAAGTCGGAATCAAATATTTAAAATTTCTGGAGTCGGAGCCAGAAATTTTTTGTCGACTCCACAATCCTGATAAATATACAACTTTTATACGATTATCATCAAATTCTATATTAGTGATTTCCAACGCAAGCAATATCATTTAATACAGGTTTAACCCAATCACATCAAATAACAAGAAAAAAATGTACGATTAAAGTTTAAATATAGCATAATGACGGCAGGAACAATGTTACTCATGTTTCCCTGTGAAGTGACTCAGTTATACTTGGAAAGTTTATTAAGAGGTTCAATACTCAATTTATCCACCGAAATATGGAAGATATCGATAGCATAACACCATATATTTTCCAAAATACACGTAGTTAGATTAGATATAACCGTCCAATTGTTGAGAGAATTCCAATGATCTAGATTTATTTCTCACCAAGCAAATAATTATTCTAAGCACTAAATTTAAGACTCATTCAAAATAATTGACGTGGACTTTGAAGTTACTCTGGTCGCTAAATGCCAAAACCGTTATACCAAATAAAGTAGCCACTTTAGCATGATTCACTTTAGAAAGCGTCATGTCTTCTCCGAGACAAATGACTTGGACGTAAACAAGAAAATAAGTCATGGTTAATTAGTTTTAACATACTCCGTTAATTTAAAATGTGTCCTCATTTTGAAGTTAATGACTAAAAAAAGAAAAAACATTAAGATGAATCACAACGGCATTTCTGTATGAATAGAAGTGAGGCATGGAAGTGGAGCAACATGAATAAAATTTCAAATTATTATGATTATTATATCAAAGCAAAAATGTCTTTAAGGACGTCTTTTGAAAATGTATTTAAGGACGTCTTTTGAAAATGTCTTTAAGGACGTCTTCTGAAAATGGTTGGATCTAATTTTTTTAGTTCTTTAGAACAATTTGGAGACGAAGTCATTTCAAAGTCGCTCGTTATATTTTTCAATTGGAGATGTCCACTTTTGATGCCAAATTGTTGTCCATGGATAAGTTGCTAAGACGCTTGACGTCCACCCGAGTTTTTTCGGGTTCGATTCCCGATGATACCCAAAAATATAAAAGGAGTTCAGCCTGGCTTAAGAGTTCATGTGGTAACAATACTCGCACACTAGACATGTGCGAGTGTTGCTGTATATATATCCACGTGCGATAATAATTTTAACACGTACGATGACGAACTGAGAGTTCATCATCTAAGCCCGATTAACGGGACCAAATTCAGCATGTCCATATCACCAATTCGAAAGTGTACCCCCACACGAATAAATTAATACAGAACATACATATAATAGAGTGAAAGTGTCATAAGAATTGAATCCCGTCAACTCAAATTATCAATCTACCGCACATGGAAGAGGCTGGACAGACTCCACACAAAGGTGGGTCGGACCCGAGACATCCTAGTCAAATGAGGGATCTCGGACGACCCTGCCTGCATCTGTGGCGAGCTGAAAATCACATGCGGTGGCTGCCCAATTCAACGTGGGCTCAACATCTTATGGGCGAGCGACAGTGGTGTTGCCTTCGCCAAACATTGGGGAGACGTCCTTTGGTGAAGTTCAACAATTCCGATACGATGAAGAAGAAGACCACGCATTCATTTCGAGGCCTTATCAGGCCATACTTTTGACAAGCACTTTTCAACCAACGCCACCCTGAACTATATCCATCCAGTTGGTATTGCTAACTGGGTGGAATTTTTTATTTTAAGAAATTTTCTTCCAGATCTACACATCCTATTCTAACAACACGCATCAGAGAAATGTTTAAAAATGTTGAATATTTTTTTCCGATCGATAAACAATGTATGCTAAGTTATTTATTAAGTTGATAATTATTAATCTGAAAATTTAATATATATCTAGTATTCTACTTGTCTGTATTATATGTAAAACATTCCAACTCTTGAAAGTTGTGTGATTTTCAAACGAAAGTCTGAAAAGTTAAGTTTGGTTTAATTAACTTTTGTCCTGTTAAATTTAAAAACTTTCAAATTTTTAATTTGAAGAAGTTTGCCCACTTCCAAAACAGCGAGTACAATCAATGCCCTTGTTCGACCTTGAAATAAAAAAATGGCTGCGGTGCACATTTTTGTAATTTGGTTTCAAAGAAATAATATTTGAGGCGTAGGGTTCCAAAGGTGTTAAAAGTTTGAAGAGCACTGATCTCGACGATCCAAATATATGACATGAAGATACGAGTATTCTGAATACCTAAAGATATCTATAAAAATGTGGAACTTTGTAAAACTATGAGGAGTACTTTACAAACAGCACAGTACTCAAGTTTAGTGCAACGAATTCTTTATACACCGAAGGTGTTGGTCGCAAAGCATTCCGGGACTTTTAATGGTGAGAAAAGTGCAAAATGTTTATAACCCAAAAGAGAAGAGCACTAAAACTTGAAAATAACCGACTTCAATACTGAATTATTTCTTAAAACCGAATGACCTACATTCACATGGAATGTTACAAACTATACCATATTTTTTTCGATAAATCAACCATTTTCATATAGTTTGTGGAATCGATACCATTATTTTTTGCTTTAACGGAGTACTAAAGGACCTTTGTTAGTAGTCAATAAAACGCTTGTCATCCCTAGGGTATTTCGGATTCAATTTCCGATGGTAAGGTTTAAAAAGTCTCAGTCGAGTTTTCTTATTTTTAACTTCATTCTGGTTTACAACTTCTGATGGCAAAGATTAAAATAAATAACCTACATACATACCATCACGCCATTTAATTTAACGTAAGAAAAGCGAACGAAACCTTAGAAGAAATATTTGTTGATAATGAAAACGTAAAAATTTCTATGAATTATTCAAACTAATAATCCCAAACAATACGATTACTCGAGATAAATCGAAGTTTAACAAAATCCAAACGATATCCAGAGTTGTAGCACTTCCCACTATCCTCAAACCATACTGAAAATGTAATTCATTTTAAATCGAACGTCGATTGATCCACCCGATATACCAGCAAAATTGTTCTATAACCTTCTCCCCCAACAAAACTGTTACGTTAATCGAAATAAACAATACAAGAGCACATTATATTACAGTAATCTGTCCATTTACACGGGTTATTGGTTCCAGGAAGACAGCGCGTAAATTAAAACCGCGTAAATGAAACCATTGAAGGTGATATTTTACATATTGCCAAATATTCTTCAATTCTTAGTTAGTTAATTTTTTAAGTACATATGTGGTAACTGGTATCTAATTAGACACACATTTTAATGAGAGTTTTGCGATTTATTTACACGAAACAAAAATACAGAACTTACAATTTGTTGTACATATTAAAAATTACTCTCGCTAGATGAATTTTCCATTTATATATTATTTATAGTTAAGGCATTAACATTGTGGGGGCTTAAAGTTGAATTTTCCATTGTTACTTTTGTCGCTCTTACAGTTTTATATAAAAATATTGATTGAAAAGCCAAATTATTGGTTAACAGTCGGCGACCGTGGTCTAACGGTAAGCATTCACGCTGAACAGGCGGATCAGGTTCGATTTCTGACAGATTCACTTCCGGATTAGTTTTATTCTTAGTCTGTTTAGGCGCAGGGCCGCGCGGTAATACATTGGACCGTGCGGAAGGTCGCCGGTTTGTACACCTCGCTATGCTTCTCCCCTCGAATGACTCGGGCATTTTTTCCACTTAGTGTTCGAGGGTATAAGGATATCTATGACTTCGGTAATATCTATTATTTTTAAGAAAAAAAATATGCAGGTGTGCTCCGATGGTCTCACTTCAATGTGCTATCGGTTCCAGTGAAACTGTGTAGCCGGTGAGTTTGCTGGTGTGTAACGGCTCACGCACTTCAAGAAGAGAAAGAAAGAAAAAAAAACTTCACGGCACATGTTCGCTTTCCAACTGAATTGACGTTGGATGGCAAGAAGATCCTCGACTACGAGGACCAAGAAGTCTGACAATCATACTCGATCACGAGGGATAACATATCTATCTCAATATACACGTAATTTATTTAATAGATGTCATTATTACGCATTTAAAATTTTAAACAGAACAAATCGTGTTAAAGTGAATTCGCGTAAATAGAGGTATTACTCTATATAGAAAACTGCTGTATCGCTCTATTCCTTGCATACTTCTCTGGGGAGTAATAAAAGCAGAAGAATAAATAAGAGAGTTGTCAGGAGCACTTTTCCTACTCACCGACTGAACGGGAGAGCAACAGAACAAGTCACTTCCCAGGAGCAATAAACTACGGAGGAAACCGAGATGTTCCTTCGAGGGGCATAACAGTAAAGCATTAGCTGGAGAAGGCTTTATGGGAGAAACGGGGGCACTTGAAACGCCAACTGGGTTCACTAAGTTATTTTATGAATCTTCTACCTGTAAATCTAACTTGTGTTTTATCGATCAATCTAACGGTTGAATTCGACAATAAAATAAAAAAAGATTGATATATATTTCTTTTGATATCCTAATAAGATAAAACAAAAATATATATTCTTCCGAGGCTCTTTAATTATACTCGTACAACAAATTGCCAAAATGAAAGTTTTTCCGTCGTCCTGTCCCTCGTGTCTGAGGATGGCGGCAGCCGTCGATGAACCTTTTAATGGTCTCCTTCCATCTGAATCTGTCCCGGGTGGATCGGGGAGCATCCGACATTGAAGATCCCGTCGCAGACTTGATCAGATGTCACTCCATCTGGTTGGGGGTGTTCTTCGAGATCTCGTTCCTTCGACGACCACAAGTTTCTTCAGGCTATTCGGTTCTCTTCTCACGATGTGGCCGAAATACTACAGGACACGTCGTATACACAATGACTAGAGGCGACCCTTTCAATGAAAGTAGGCCCGATAACACTATCTCACGTCGAAAGGAATTAATAATCTTGAAGTCGTTAACCTGAGAGGAAATCATTGTTTTGGATAGTATCGAGATTCGAACTCCCGAATACAATACAAGTGTCTTACCAATGAAGTCACATAGGTTGCCAAGGATAAGATCTAAAGCAGATATTGTATTCCTAAAAATTGCAGTCACAACCAATCACGTAAATAAATACAACATAACCGTAAAATGAATTCTGTTTGATTTTTTAATTTCCGTTTCGTACTATACCTTGGTATATTTCATGTATAATGTTTTGAAACATACGAGTATATTAACGGCTACTTGGCCTAATTGGAAAGACGCGTGTCTTCCAGCCCAGGGGTTGCCGCTTGGATTCCCATAGGAACTCAGCTTTTTTTTTAATGATTCCAGCCCGGTGTTTACTCAGTCTCTTAAACACATTTCTGGTTAAAATTCCTATGTTACATAGCAATACACTCGCCAGGATGTATTGTATACAGCGAAAGTAATACAATACAATGAAATTTATCCATAAGTGTTATGGATAGTTTTTTTGGTAGATGTTGATGACGACCTCCGTGGCCTAGTTGGAAAACACCTGTGTCCCAACACGGAGATTGCGGGGTTCAAATCCCGCTGGAACCCTGATTTTTTTAAAAAAGGATTCGTCTGGTTTTCACTTCAGGCCTTTTTAACATCTTTCTGGTTGGTTGGAAGCGATTGCCACATGGCGATAAGTCCACCAGGTTGCACTGTATACATCGAAAGTGTAATAGAATACAATTTTTATTTATTATTACACATGACAAGAAATATACATAATTTGCGAAAAAACAACAGGTAATTTAATTTGGACATACACTATTTTAATGGATCTGGGTTTGTTGCCTTTCATTTGTCGTATCCCCAGTAAACTAGGCTTTTGCCTGCATCTCACTGAGGGAACAATACAATTAATACATTTTATTTTGTTTTATAATTGTTATTGTGATACACTTGTATAAACGACACTGAAGTGTCGTTTATTTTGTCAATAGATAAATAAATAAAATATATGCCAAAATTTTTATAAATTGACAGCGAATACGTTTTACGTGCATTGCTCCGTTTCTAGGATAAACGTCAATAAATCGTTGCACAAAGTAATAGAAAATTAACATCAAATTTCTATTTCAAGTAGGATGAAGTAAAAGCGTGTAAACCCCGGTCGAGTATTTTATGTGAAACGTGTGATTTCTCGCGTGTGAACGACTATCAATCTCAGTATATTATGAAACAGTGATGTTAATGGCCGAGTAAAAAGTGGTATGAAAACGAATGTAATGGATATTTCGCCAAGTGGGACAAATTGACAAATGCAAATTAGTTTCGGGCCGAGAACGATTCGGCCCGCCGCGGTACACGAATGTAATTGTCTCGGAAAAAATATCACGTTCATCCATCTGACCGCCTTTTATCAAAAACTAATAAATGGGTCCGCAGGGAAGAAGATATTTTTATGGGAAATATGTTATATGACAGAGACCACGGGTGATCTATCCTATATTTCTTCTAGGTATGTTGGGATACTACCTTCTAAGAGTGAGGAAGGATGTGAGGGTATTTTCTTATACCTTGGAAGTTGCTGACGGAAACATCTAATCCAATTATGTTGGAAGAGATTTTATGTTCCTTACAGCATTTGAGATGCAGAAATATTGATGTGTTTAACCCTTCCTGTCCTGTGATATGTAACTAGTACACATTGCTTCTAAAAACTTTAATATCTAAATAAATATAATAAATACTGGGTTCAGATTTTAGGTATTCCTCCGTAATACATTTACGCATTGAATGAAAAAATAATATTAATAATAATAAGCACTTATCGGCCACATCAGAGATATTGTGTGAAAATCGGGAAAAAATCACCAATACAATCAAGCGTGTGCCAGTGTGTGACGTAGGTATATTCATTCTAAAAAAAACGCTATGGGTGAGGAAGCGACGCTATTCTAGTCTCACTCTCACTCTACTTCGGTATATGGGAACGCAAGAAATAGAATCTTAGTTCACTCGCTCCTCTCGCTTCAGTAGCTCGCGGGCTTTCATTTAAGGTGGTCGCTTCACCCGTTTTGTGAACGTCGGCCGATGTTTTTTTCATGTTTTCAGCAATTAAATTTCAATTATTATCATTTTTGACTTCAAATTTAATTTATTTAAGCGATTAGCTATGAATATTCTTATTTTTCCGATTTTAAATCGCTCATTTTTACATGTGTATTGATTGATGTGTATTGAATACACAGCACCGGAACGCGTGGATTTTTTTAGCACAGGAAGGAAAAGGTTAAACAAGCAATGAGTATAATGAACTTTTCAAGTGCTCTATTTTTGTTTCGCGCACCGTCCCTTTTGAATAGGGCCTCGGATATTGATATTTTCAACATTTAAGAAAATGTTTTTCAAGAAAGCATATTCAGTTTTCTTAGTAATGGGAGTTAATTGTTTCAGCTTTTTAATTATTTCTTATTACTGTACATAAAGAACTCTCTAAGCTTTGTATGTAATAAGGTTTAACCTTTATACGAAAGCTATTGTCCAGGATACATTATTTAAAATAAATAAAATTAAAATCGAGTAGAACACTCTAGTAGACATCGATACTGTGAATATATCTTGATACATATTCTCATTCAAGGAACTACCCTTCTGGTTCTCTTACTCCTTAACATTCTTTCTTTAAAAAATTCTTTCACTTGGTTCAACCACTTTTCTCGGTCGCCCTTTACCCCGACTCCCGTTCATGCTTGTATTGTAAATTTGTTTATTTAGTCTTTGAACACACATCCGTTCAACATGTCCAAATCAGATTAACATGCTCTTTGTCATCCTACTTAAAACATGATTTTTTTAGCTCACGTTTATCTTTATTAATTACAATTCTCCTTCTGTCGCACAACGACACACCACATATTTATTTTAGTACACGCATTTTCACTACATTTACTCGACTTCATTAATTAATTTTCTATGTCCAAGTTTCACTCCCATACACTAATGTTGGTTAAACCTAATTACACACAATGCTTAAAAATAAATATATACAGTATAAAATAAACGAATAAGTTTCCACCTTATCATCGGGGGAGCACAAACAAGACTTGTTTGTGCTCCCCTGATGATGATATGAAAAATTTGAAACCGTTAGGGTTGTACCGTTACATAAAGTGGAATAATCAATGTTTGATAAAACAAATTACAATGACTTTCAATTCCCACAATGTTAATGCTCTAACTATAAATAATATATAAACGAATAAGTTTTGTCGAAACAGCTAACTCATTTTCTTTTTCTATCAACCTATGACTCGAACCAACCTGCCTTTGGAGATGCCGGTAGGTAGAGCAATCACGCTGTGCGTCCTCATATAGACGTATTTCATGTGTCGCTCGGCTCCTTCAGGAAAAATCTCTTGAATTTAGTGTAGTACTTGAAATAATTTAATCTTTTCATATTATCTTACAGGCTACATTTTGTCACCGTGTTTTAGTGTGACGTATACATTTTTACAATATTCTTTATAAGTCTTAAAATGTTGAACTGTTTTATACATGTTTTTTTGTACTTGTTATGTTTGGTCCTTGTACGAATTAGAGAAACCTGTAATGCGCAAAGGACCTGAAAAAAAAATGGAGTTTAAGAAATCAAAATGTCTCTACCTCAAATAGTTATCAAAAACATAAAACCATATACTTTTTTCATCACAGTTTAATTAGATGTTGCTCCCGGCAGCAAACTAAAGATATCGTAAGAAACCCTCACAACGCTCAGAAAATATCATCCCACGTGCCGAGAAGAAACCTTGTAGGATAGAGCCACGGGTAGAAACCGCACTACCGCAAGAAGAGATATCTCGAAAATTTATTTTGACTTCCCCCGCGGGCCCCACACCAATGATTCACATTCTAACTTACTACGTACCGGCGCACTGTAGAGGTCTTAGAACCTAAGTCAGGGTTTAAAGAGACTCTTATTACAAATCTCAATGCTCCATAAGCAATTTAATCCAAAACCACATGAAAACTTGAACAAACGTTCGTTACGAAGTTGGGCCAATGTAGACTAGATTTTCATAAATATAATAATGCAAAATGTTTTCCTTCCAAGTTCTATACAAAGGACCGGTCTTAGTTTTAAACTCAGCCTCGTTGTTGAATGCAAATGAGCCATTAGCAGCCCGCAGCTTGGGTAAGTTACTACAATATTTAGTGTTGGAAGAAATAATCTACAAAATTGGGAGATTAGTCATAGTAATGTGGGGCACACACTTCCGTTCCGCCTCCGGGGTCAAGGCTGTCGTGATCGGTAGAAATTAAAAAGTAAATAACATATACTCTCATCATCATCATTTCCAGCCCTGTAGAAGTTCCCTGCTAAACATGGCCCACTCCGTGACAACTGTAGAACATACTGTCCTGTTTCATTTGTTTCCACGTTATGCGTTCTACTCGTATTATACGTGTACATACATATATACTATATATAATCACGCCATATTCTTATCGGGGTAAGCCGAGGACAGAGCGTCAGACATTCCTATCTCGGCACTGATTCTTCGCCTTTTCCACATCCATACACACAACTCATGCAACTTCTACGATTTTTCTGTCTTTCTACGTCTCCTTTCAGAATATCACTTATTTGATCTAGCCATACTTTCATTTCTCTTGCACACATTTCACTCACATCTGCACAATATATATGTTGTTAGTATTTCTTTAATCGTTCCACATGTCCAAAGTATCTCAGCGTGCTCTTCATCTTACTCAACACAGACTTAGCCTTAAATTCACATTCATCCCTTATCATTTCATTCCCTATTCTGTCATACATTGTAACTACGTGTATTCCTCCCAATGCACGCATTTCTACAGCATTTATTCGGCTCCTATATGTATCTAATAATAATAATAAAAGGACAATTATAAAGCGCTGTTTCAAGAGTTTCCTCCGTCATTGAATTGTATTACACTTTCGTTGTATACAATACAATATGGAAGGTTTTTAGACATGTGACAATCTCTTTCAACTAACCAGAAATGTGTTAAGGTGTTAAACAAACCAGAGTTAAACCCTTTTTAAAATCAAGTACCCACCAGGCCACGAATGTCGTAATTTATTAATTTATTAAAGCTTATATTTCTCATAAGTACATTTCAAAAAGTAAATAAGTCTATGTAGGTACATTTTACAAAGACTGCAAATCTTTTTGATTAAGAAATAAACATTAAAAAGTATAACGTCCAGCAGAAAAAGCAACCAACGCCAATTCAGACAGCGAAGTAATTCAGTTAGTTCGATAACTGCTTGAGTAACGTCTAAATTTTGCAATGTCACTGAAACTTGTTTCGTTTTGCTGCACCGCTATCATTATAATCTGGCATATAAAAAAATATCTCGAAAAGGCAACCGACGGGTCTGGAATACCGGTATAAAAGTACAGTAACAGTCTGATATGCCATACATCGCATCACGCCTGAGCAACACCACATTTCAATATTTTTTTATTACAAGACATGATTGCAACGAATTTTCGTGTACCGATACGAATGACGAGACAAGTGAAAATGTACCAACTCTTCATTATGTCAGCTTCGGTAATATAATGGTTAGCGCGAACATTAAGCAATCCGATGTATCGAGATCGATTCACGTTTCAAATCGGATTCAATTTCGAGCTTTTAATCTTAATTTATTTTCGTACTGCAACTTAATAACTATTTTATAAATGTTGTTAGATAATCATTTTTATTTTAATTATCGTATTTAAAATGTATTTTATCCGCGAATTTCTTTTTGTAATTTTCCGCGTACTTGGTCACTTTTCGATAGATTGACTTTCTTTCTTTTTTTATTTATTGTACAAAGAGATCAAAATGTAACTCTTACAATTTTGAGATATGTGAAATATTAAAAAAATGCATATAAGTGAATTTCAAAAAAATCTAAATATTCAGGTATAAGACCATTCGATTAAAACGAATAATCATTGATTAAAACAAAAAACCATCGTTCACAAATAAACATAAAATATATTATTTATAGTTAAGGCATTTATTATACACTGTGGAAGTGTAATGACATTGTAATTTGATTAGTAAAACACTGTTTATTACACTTAATACAACGGTATATACCTACCGCTTTCGAGGGTTCATCTCATCATCAGGGAACACAAACAATAATTTTGTACTCCCCTGATGATGAGGTGAAAATCTTGAAACCGGTAGGGTTATACCGTAATGTTAAGTGAAATAAACAGTGTTTTATTAAACAAATTACAACACGAAAGCTATATTTTTTTTATATTCATGGCTTAAGTTGCAATCGGTACATAACTTCACAAGTATTAACCGTTTTACTGCAGGACATTTTTTTTCAATACTGTAAAACGTCAATATATAGAATCTCAGCACTAACGGTTAAAACATACTCGAATAATTTATTGTTGAAATTTTTGGGAACCTCTTGCTAACTGGGAGCACTATTTCTGTGGCATATCTCTAAATTCGACTGTCGCCATACAAAAATATTATGGGTATGGGCATATCATCACAGTATCATGTACTAGTAACGTCTTTTCCATGTTGTTGTACTCTGGAACCAGGCATCTAATAATATAACCCAGCACCATCGTTGACGTATTTCAAAAAGCGAATTAAAAAAAATATATTTCTCTTCAGTGATCTAGCGTTTTTTTATGGTTTTCCGTAATCCTTTTTGCTAATACTCCTTTTATTTTCCTCATCATAGAAGTATTTGTAATTTGTTTTATCAAACACTGTTTATTCCACTTTAAATAACGCTATAACCCGACCGGTTTCAAAGTTTTCCCCTAATCATCAGGTGAGCACATACAAGTTTTGTTTGTCTCATTCACCTAGTGTTCCTTAAGTCATTTTAAATAAATAAACAAATAAATAAATAATATAGTATATTTTTTTTAGTCGAACACTGTTAATTCCACTTTGTATAATGTCTTAAAACCTCCACAGTGAATAATATATAAGTATTTGTTAATTTTTATACGATTTTTTATGTTGCATGTTTTTACTATATTTTTTTTTCTACATTAATAAATCGAATCCCCACCGTTCAATAAAAACTTTGCAAAACAATTGTATAGTTGGTTGCAAGAAATTGACACTTAGCAATAATCTGTGGTCTGGCCGGTTCCACAATTGAATTAATTTTCTACCAGAAGCACCAGTATGGTTATATAGCCAGTATTTTTATTACCATGTGCCTTTGTATCCCAACAAATGTCTGTATTGAGAATTCAACGAGTGAATTAAAACAGCTCGATCAACTTGTCCGGTCAGACTGATTACGACTAGTCAGAGTGAGTGTCCAACACCCACTGCAGATATACGCTGACAGCTCCGCCAGTGCCCACTGTCCACTGAACCGATACAATATGGTGACAGCACTGTAATAAGTCATCACGGCCATGCTCGGCCTCTTTGGTATTGTGTTATGTCCAGTCGTAAATGTTGAACGGAATGCCGACAGGCAAGCGCGTGTAATGTCCGTCAATTGAAGAAAATATATGGCAACCGACAACCATTGTACGATGCAAGTCCTTGGAAGTTATTTGTGCTGGGTAGAAAACATTATAGAATAATTCCAAGTTAATTAATATATTTATCGATTTCGAATATAAGCAAAATACGAGCAAGTTTATATGAGCACGAAAAGTCACAACTAGGGTCAACTGCCTAAACAAAACAAAAAGTCGCAACTAGGGTCAACTGCCTAAACAAAACAAAAAGTCGCCACTAGGGTCAACTGCATAAACAAAACAAAAAGTCGCCACTAGGGTCAACTGCATAAACAAAACAAAAAGTCGCAACTAGGGTCAACTGCCTAAACAAAAAAAAAAGGCTAAACCACTGTCGAGTTAGTACCGTATTGATCCGACTATAGGGCGACCCTGATTATAGGGTGACCCCTATTTTTTAATCTGCTTTTTGGAGAAAAAAACATTTCGCTCACCATTATAATTTCTGCGCTAAAGTTGTACGTCGCCGCAAACTCAACACATATCGAACCATCATTCGCCTGCACCAACCCATGCTGGCTATAAAATTATCTTCTGGTATATTTTCGTTTCTTGCAATTTCGCGAGCTTTCAACTGCAATGCTTCTATTGTTATGGGGAATGCTTCTCTTGTTATGGTATTTCCATGACGTAGTCTGCTACCTTCCTGTCAATCGATTCAAATCGTCCTATCTTAGGCCCCCGGAATGCTTTTCTTGAGGAATGTGCATTCATCAAGTCATGTTTTTGTAAGCTCCAACGTCTAACATTATTTTCCGTGATACCAAATTGTCTGGCAGCCGCACAGTTATTGGTTGTTTTTGCAACACGCACCACCATTACCTTAAAATTAGAATCATAGTTTCTGCGTATTCCTTGATTTTTTCGAGCTCCTCGTCTTTCAATATGGTCAATCATAATATATTTTTAGGTAGCAAAGATGCAAAACGAAGCACAGTACAAAAAAAAACACCTCAAAAACTGTCAGAAATTACTATGCACAGGCTACGGGTAAACAATAACGCCTTTTGAACGCTCTCATTACAATGTTGCCATTTTACTAACCGCGAGTAGTGAATTTATTGTTACCCACTATGTTTGTGACTCGAATATAAGGCGACCTCCCTATTTACGTGTCGCCTTTTAAAATAAAAACCTCGCCTTCTAGTCGGGCTAATACGGTAATTGTAGAATAAAATCATCTAAAATTCGTCGCACTGCTCTTTATAATTTGTATGTAACACTAGGATCAATGACTTCCAAGCTTTTTGATCGCGTACCCCTAAGACAGAAAAAAATTGTAGTGCGAAGCCCTTAATACACACATATATAGGGGTTCACACTATATTTTTTTATATATACACACCGGGAACAAGGGGCATGGTCTTTGTCCCTTGTTTCCGGTCTCAAGGGGTATGAACCAAAAAAGTATCGATCACCCCCCGTATTCGCCTGATTTGGCTCCATGAGCCTTCTGGCTATCCCCGAAACTGAAATTGCCGATGAAAAGAAAACGTTTTGATACGATTTTAGATATCCAGAAGGCTTCGACCGCCATTTCGGAGGCAATTCCGAAGAATGAGTTTCAGGAGTGCTTCAGATTTTTTTACAACCGCTTCCAGTATTCTATTGACTACACAAGGAGTGTATTTTGAATAAAAGGTGATGTAAACTAAAAATAAAACAATGCCTTGTATTTCATTTTCCGTCAGTCACCTTTCACATATAACATATACATACGTAAAAATGTCATGGATTGGCAGTCTTAAATAAAATAAATATATTTCTTTTATCACAAATTATTTATTGTAAACAGTTTACATAAATATTATGTTTTCTCATTAGAATTTAATGTGAACAATGTGACAGCATATCTTTCATAATATCGGAAAAATCTGGTTTGATGCTTTCTGATACAGCGATACGAAAGTCCGATTCCAAGTTTAATTGATTTCATAATTTGTTTTTGATTCCCGTCATTGCCCGACTGACAAGTGTGCGAAACGCGCAATATCCACACTTAACTTACAAAGATTTGCTGTCTGCCTTTTCTACGAGTAACCGATAGTGTCGTCGCTGTCAATTCCTCGTTTATTTGATGTTTATGACTGTGTCATTTAAAAATATAAGTTAGTATTTGTTCATCTTTAATACATTTTCTTATTTTTTCTGTCACTTCGCGTACCCTCGGGTATGCGTACCCCACTTTGGAGACCACTGCACTAGATGATCCCGCCTCCCCGGCTGCTAAATAATTTGTCCGTTAATAAAATAATTTCATTGCGTTGATTTTATGTAATTGAATTAATGAAATCGAGGACCACCCACCGCTTTATTACAATATAATCAATAAATTATGTGACCAATATTTTTTGCAGAAGTGTTTCATTATATTATTATGTTACACCTTCGTTATATAAAACGCAACCTAGCTAGTTAGTTGTCATGTGGCAATCTGTTCCAATCAACCAGAAAGCGTGCGAGTCAGCCTGAAATATATTTTTTAAATAATATAGGTACTAACAGGAATAGACCCCGTAGCCTCCAGATTGGGAGACAAGCGTCTTACTAACTAGGCAACGGAGGTCGTCACTCAATATAAAATCTTAATTTAGGCTAATTTTATTTTTATTAAGAATTGGTATACAATATAGTCATAAATGTATCTGATAAAAATATGTTGAACCTCTTATTTAAAACTCATCAACAAACGTATTTGAAAGTAACGCAAATACAATAAATATTTATTCCGCCCCTGATACTAATATGTAGTCCTCATCCCATACCCATCAGTCGCACTCCAGTTTCAAACATTCATATATTTTTTTCAGCTAATTTAAAAGGCGTCCTTAAGTTTTATTATGGAGAATTTAACAACAGAGAAACGAACCAAAGTGGTCGAACTTTATTTGAAAAATATAGTCAATTATTCGAATACAATACGCAAATCAACGTCAGTCTACTGATAGAGATTGTCCAGTAAAATTTAAGTTTAAGAGATTAATTGCAAGTTTTAAACAGCAGAGATCAGCAGATTACTTAGTTCGAGCCGGAAGACTGCATACTATGATCCGCACTAATGAATATTTAAATGGTACAAGAGAGTGTTTTTGATGACAAAACAACTTCAACCAGACGACATTCAGCTAAACTCGGAATATTTCGAACGACACTGCAAAGAATCTTAAAGAATTTATACCTCTTTCCGTATAAAAATCAGCTGGTGTAAGATCCATAAAACGCATTGAATAGGAACATTGCAGAACGGCTTAATGGCCATCCTGTCAATAAATTCGAGTACTTCCGGCAATAAATTAATTATCTAATTAATTGAAAATAAGATAAAAAAAGTTGGGATGAAAACAATTGCAAATATATCCTGAATTGTCAGTGCAGAAAGGTGGCAATTATTCCGTTTCCGGCATTCGGCAGCTGCCCCTTAATCGTGGCGAAGTAGGATCAGCAGTGGAATCGGCAAATGCCACTCTGCAGCTGGCACGTGCCGTGTCTGCAACAGGTTTGCTGACATATGATAGAAGACACACCGTAGCCGTAACGCTCCATCACGGGCTGCCTCATCGAGGACTGTGGAGTGTCCAGAACACCTGCTGTGCGTAGAAAGAAATGTAATGTTCTCAATAGGTATCCTTAAGACATTATAAGGTTGATTACACTAGTTAACAAGGTTTTTGTAACCAGGGTGAAAACGACCATTTGAGGTCAATTTTTGTGTGCTGATAACGAATATGAACTTGAAAATGTTCCATCACGTACCTTTTATGAGAAAAACCTGAAATTAGTTTTTGACTGAAACTGAAACATTTGAAAGATGAAAAGTTCAAACAAGGGTGAAAACGGATTGTAACAAGGGTGAAAATAGCCATTTTAGGTCAATTTTTGTGTGCTGATAACGAATATGAACTTGAAAGTGTTCCATCACGTACCCTTTATGAGAAAAACCTGAAATTAGTTTTTGACTGAAACTGAAACTTTTGAAAGATGAAAAGTTCGAAAAAAAAATTAAGTGTTAAAGAACTAGAAGCTTGGAAAGCCTATGGAAGAGTTGTTAGTGGTTTCCTAGGTAATAATAAAGCTGACAATTACGAGAACTCTTGCAGTTGTACAAGAACTCTTACAGTTACTAGAATCTAGAATGTCGAATGTCACTGAAAATACACTTCCCGCTTTTTTATTTTCCTATGTAACAAAATTGTATTATGTGTCTAAATTTAGTATTTCAGGAATTTATTTATTTTCATTGTTGTAATTACGACTTTTGAAATGCGCAAAAACGTACTTATTTTATTAAAACACTCCCCCTTATGTTACACAAAAATGTTACGTGTTACAAACTTTTCACTGCGATTTTCGTAATCAACAGGGTCGATTTAATAATCAGCTAATTTAATCTCTGTTACAGAGAAAAAGTTAAAATTTGTTAACTAGTGTTATTAATGTCCAAAAAGCTATTATTTAATTTATTTTGATATGAAAAAAATTCAATACCGAATAAAGTCCAAAAATTAGGGGCAGAAAAATTGTCTTGTTTCTTAACCCCGACGCAGAATTTAATCTCGAGTATCTAATTTTTGCACTCATACGGTCCTCTTCAATCTATCTAAATTAGTAATTCTGACATAATTAAGAGCGTAGCCGAGAGACAACACTTTCTTGTGCCCCAGTAAACGAACATTTGGGTTTAGAAACACTTGAGTAGGTCCAAAACTTACTGCACGTATTGGAAACACAGTACTGCACTAGAAAAGCCTACAATCGCACACGTACCTAGTGCGTGCATGCATTGTCACTACATTAACTATTTTACTAGACTAGGACCATTTTTTGTGTATCATCGGGAATCGAATCGAAACCCCCGGGTGGATGTCAAGCGTTTTACCAAGTAGAACACGAAGGTCGTCGGGAGCAAATGATCCAAATCACACTCTCGCTAACCCAATAACAATTAACGTTGTTAGGCAATGGTTCTAAAAACATAATAGTTTGGTTTGATAAATACTAATGAAGTTATGTTTTTGAACTTATGACAAATTTGAAAAAAATCGTTTTACTATTTTGAGTGTTCGTAATTTACTCGAGTGTTCTTTGTGACTTTATTTTCATCCTTTTTTCGTTGAAATCCATTACTCAGTGTTATACTATGTGCCATGTACTAATGGCCAAGACTCTTGCGTAGCACCTACATTTTTCATTTCCATTTATTGCTGTAATGGCACATAGTAATTATATATAAATTCTTGACGATGTCTTGGTGGGACAGATGTCACAGAATGGCGCTTTATAATTCCTTTTCTGACTACAACAATGGCAAACCAAATACTTCGACGGCCCATACAAACATGACATTGCATCTAAGATGACAGTGCATCTAAGATGACAGTGCATCTAAGATGACAGTGCATCTAAGATGAACAAAATGTATGTAACTCAAAAATAAGTGCGAATATTTGTAATAATAAAACGAACACAATAAATTGTTGCGCAACAACAAACCCATCAGATGTAAATTGTTTTAAATCTATACTCATAAAGACAAAGGATACAGAATGTATCCAGCATTGGATTGTTTTCAACTTCCGTTGTAGAGTACAGTATAACTTGCAATGAAACAAGTGTTTCCAGTCAATCAGAAGTATGAAAACAACTCATATGGGAATAGACTAATTCCTTTTTATTTGTTACAGTCGGGAATCAAACTCCATATCCCGTGTGGTAAACAAATGTTCTAACTAGGCCATGGGGGGTGAGAATAAATTGAATGTTCAAGCAATGATAAGGTATTTTCATCCCGAGGCGAATATGAATAAAAAAGTAATAAAATTCAGATGAAATGAGGAAAAAACTCGAGTAAAATATGTTGTTTTCCAGTAGTTGGTAACAAAGGGGGTGGCCTTCTTCCTCAGTGAGGCGCGTCCTGAAATATTACCATACAGAAGCGCTGTAGAAGTCCACATTCCAAGTGATAAATGAACTGCCGCTGAAATTCAGACATGAAAAAGTACCCAATGACGCGGCATTTTATTCGTCAAAATAACTGTAGTTCTCGGCGTTGCTGCAGAACAATATCAGTATTAAAATATTAACTTCTTTGTCGATCAGTGTATTCGCTCTGGATTTTTTATAGATAATCCGCTACTATTCGAAGCCTCTCTGTAGCCTGGTTAGTAAGACACCTATTATGGAACCAGAAGATTGCAGTTCTGAATCTCGTTGAACCCCCGAGTTTTTAAATAAGGGTTCTAGTCTGGTTTTCACTTAAAACTTGTTGAACACCTTTCTGTCGGTTAATAATGCGTAATAAGACCAGTTCTCCACCCTATTTATAAAACAAAATGTTTATGATATAATATGACCATATCTGCAAATCTGTAAAAAACATATTAGAACAATATTATCTATAAAAAATATAACATGGCATTATCTATAGATTACAAAAATATGGCATAATATGGCAATATCTTCAGATCTGTAAAAAATATATGGCTATATCTGTATACAAAACAAAATGTTCAACATACATATATACTATCACGCTGTTTCCCTGTTGGGGTACGCAGAGAGGGCAGAGCGCCATAATTTACTATCTTGACACACGTATTTCGCTTCCACACATCCACACACCTTCTCATACAACTTCTACGATTTCTCTGAATGCTTACTCTAATTCTTTCAAAATATCATTCACATGATCCATCCATACCCCATTGTCACCCCATGTATTATTCTAAGTGCACACATTTCTACAGCATTAATGTTGTCTAAATTTTTAACATGACCATCCAGTGAAATGGAACTTACAATTGGTAACAAACATATTGAACAAGTGATGGAATTCTAATATATTGGTTTCTATCAGCTGAGCTTGGGTACCTTGCCCTATACCATCTTCTCCTTACCCAATCTTGCCCTACACCATTTTCTCCTTACCCAATCTTGCCCTACACCATTTTCTCCTTACCCAATATTGTCCTATACCATCTTCTCCATACCTAATCTTGTCCTATACCATCTTCTCCTTACATAACCTTGCCCAGTACCATATTCTCCGTACCCAATCTTGCCCTATGCCATCGTCTCTTTAACCAGTATTTGATAAGATGTTCAAATATTTTGGTGCACTGTTTTTATAATTGTTCCTTAACGCTTTAAATGTTTTTATGTTTCCTCTTTTATTTTTGAAAATAACCTTTGCCCCAGCTATCAACACTAATTTGCGTAATTCTTGTCTGGTTGAATGGAAGAGATTGTCATTTGGCAATAAAATTGTACGAACTACTGTCGTCGCTGAATATTGTCAACATACACGGTCAACGACCGACGAAACGACCTTTGGATATGTCCAAAGGTCGCATACCAAAACATTGAAATTGTTTACTCACAAATACTATTTACGATACATTCCACAGTAGAAAGAGAACGCATCACGCTGTCTCGCCGTTTTCGCCAACAAATTGTCTACCCACAATATTATTTGCGATGTCTGCAATATTTCAACCGACCATCTCTGCACGCACAGAAGCGAGATAAAAATATATTGCGGGCGCACTCCCGCGCCCATTCTGAAATGTATAAATACCTACTTACCGATAAATAAAGCATCATTAATCACTATTTATTATTCATTGATTCATTCACCTCTCTTTCCGCATCGCTAATTGACGTATTTTATTTAAATACCAAACAATCAAAATCATCAGCGCGTCCTTCAAGGACATGCCGCTAAAAAATCATCAAAGTTCACGTTTTCCAGTTAAAATGTCTTAATAAATAAGTAATGCCATATATAGAAAACACAAAAAAATAATAATATATTTGACTTCAATAGCAAAAAATCTAACTCAATACTGAACGAACAAACATACGAACATTCAGAGTTATAGTAATAAAAAAAAAACTCGAAACGCTATATTAGAGGTCCTTTCAATAAAAGCGTTGGGAAATATACTTTCAATTTGTAAAATTTAGTTACTCAAACGAATACTCGAGTGGAGAATCCTTTTACGTTTACTCGCACATCCAAGTACTCGAAAAGACCTCGACGATATTGATCTTTCCTTTCGTGGAATTTGCCGCGACGTAGAATTAAATTTTCCAACTGGGAAAAACATATTCCACAAAAGGCAATAAGAACATTGTTGATATTTTCTTGGGTAACGTAACATAATTTGAAAGCTGCTTTTATGCGTTGTTATTCGGCATATGAAAATATGTTTTTATCGACAGCGTAAATATTATGATACGAGGGCTGTTAGATAAGAAAAGTTAGGTAAAAAAGCAGATAAAATACATTTTTCGGAAAAAAATATATTTTACTTTTCATCATAGTCTCCTTTGAGGGTTAAACACTTGGTCTAGCGATTTTCAAATTTTCTTATCCCGTCTGAAAAATACGTTCTCTCAAACTCTGAAAAACAGTCACTTACTGAGGCGATGACATCCTAATTCGACGAAGATTTCTTCCCATCGAATCTTTTTTTTTATTTCGGGTACAGGAAGAATTCGTACGGGTCCAAGTCCGGAGAATATGATGGATGAGGAACCAATTCGAAGCTCAATTCATGCAATTTTGAAGTTGCGATGGTCGATTTGTAAAACAGCGCGTTGTTCTGGTGGAAACGTGTTTTTTTTTTAAGAATAATTTCGCATAATAGACTCCCTTATTATTGTCTTGCCCGTATCCAAGTAATCATGATAATTCCTTGGAATTCCCTAAAAACAGTGGGCATCAACTTTCCAGTCGACAAAATCGTCTTCGTCTTCTTCGATGTACCACCAGTTGTTGTTTATTTTTTGACCGCTGTTTGTACTCTGGTGTGTAATGGTGGATCTAAAATTCGTGCACAGTCACAAATTGAAGAAAAAAGTTCTTCGGATTGCGATTCAATATCGCCATACACTGCGTTGAAATGTACATTCGACTGCGTTTTTGGTCGACAGTCAACAATCGCACCACCCATCACGCTCACAACATTTCTATGTTAAATTTTTCGTGTAGGATATTGTGCACCAATTTGCTTGAGATGTTCACAGCTTTAGAAATCTGTCACACGTGGTTTTCTCTTACGATACGGACATTTTTAATGATTTCCTCTGTGGTGGACGCAATTGGTCCTCCAGAGCGCGATTCATCTGCGGTGCAATAAACAATCTACAACGTCCCCGTCTGCACGGCTGTGAAATTCTCTTCAAATAAAAATGTTTTATGACGCCACGGAACTTCTCTTTTGCATTGCCGCATCAAATGTCAAATCGATCGATTCAGATGGTCGTCAAACGTTAACTACGCGTCACATCTGGCGGAAATTTCTCTTGATAGAATCCGCTTGAAGAATGATACTTGCCAGCAGTGATGTCACTGCTGTTCAATCAATCGTTCTACTATTATTGTTTAGAGATTAGCAATTTATTTATAATACTTGAATTCAAATTTAAAAAAATATATAAAATCTGTCACGGATTAAAACTTAACGTATCCAATATGAGCTGGTTGGTTGAAAAAAAATATGTACAGCAATAAGCCCACCAGTTGTACTATGTACGAGTATAACCACGTGCACCAAATTCAAATACTAACATAGAGAAAGCAACCATGAATATAATAGTGTTGCCATTTACGTGATAAAATATTCTCAGGAGAAATAAGAAAAAATCAAATTACAAAGAAAGACCATCAAAGTGTTGCTCGATCTGGAATAATTACCTTTGATATCCGCCGGCTGAGAGCATAGTTCGTTTTTTAATTGAAAGTGTCGCTGAAAAATATTTTTCATGTCTTTACAGAAGTTCACTACTTCATTTGCACTCAGCAAAGCTTTTGATTATCGCCGACCCGTAGGAAAATTCCTTCGCAAATAAAAGTCTTTAATCCAGTGCTTTCCAAATTATGTAAAAATATATTTTAAAACATTGAGTCGGTTACCTCTATGGTAACCGACGGCGCAAGTCAAAGTTTTCCCCACGTGCTTTTTGTGTTATTCAATAAAATGGGCTTACTCGTACTGCGAAGATGCGCTTGAGGGGTGATCTGAAAGCTTCGAAAAGGAGATTAAAATTGTTATTACATACATACCATCACGCCGTCTCCCTATCAGAGTAGACAGAAAGGGGAAAGCGCCAGACTTTCACATCGCGATACACATATTTCGCCTCGTCTACATTCATACACCAGCTCATCCAGTTCCTACGATTTTAGATTTCCTCATTTCAAAACATCATAGACTTGATCCAACCATATTTTCCTTGGTCTTCCTCTACCACGCCTTTCACCCACATTTGCACAGTATATTTGTTTTGTTAAACTTTCTTCATTCATTCGTTTCATGTGCCCAAACTATCTCTAAAACTGTTATTTATTCGAGAAATTATCATACGGTGGATTTACTCACTAAACAGTGATGAAAATGTGTTACCACCTTTATTTATTTAATAACACTTCATTGTTTAACAATTTAGCGGGTTTATTGATAGGTGGCAATCTCTTATAAACTACAAAACAAAATAGAGAATGTTATATGGGTGGAAAAAGTTCAAATTATTATTTATTTGCACATAAATAACAACAACAAACTATATAACAACAATGACAGCTTAGTTGGTAAGACACTTGTCTTCCGAACCCGGGCTTGCGGGTTCTATTCCCGTTGGAACCAAGTTTTTTTAAAGGATTCCTGTCTGACTTTCACTTAAGGTCCCTTTAATTTTTTTCTGAGTTAGTTGGAAGAAATTAGCAACTAACCCGCCAAGTTGTTCTGTATAAAAAAAGTGAGATGTAAATTAAAGGAAGTGAGGCAAAAAATCGGTAATTAAACGCGTAATACTGACATGAAATTAAAAAAATATTTCAATAAGAGAAATAGTTTTCCAAGTGTATAAATTAGATTAAAGTATTATATGAGAAGGTGTATGGATGTAGAAGACGAAGAATGTATGTCGAGATAGGAAAGTATTGCGCTCTGTCCTCTTTGGCTACCCCGACAGGGAAATTTCTTAATGGTATGTATGTTAAAACCGCTTTTATTTTCTAAATAGTTTTGCTTCAAAAAAGTAGTAGGTTTTTAATTTTCTTAATATTTTTTATAATCTCTTGAGAAGCACTACCTGTCCTCATTACATCAAAGTTTTCAAGTCGGGACTCTTACAAAACTATATTTGAACGGGTGAAAAGGTGCCGCGCTAATAGGACGCCTCTCTGAAGTCTCGACAAGCCCTGCAGAATATACAGCCTCTATAGACTCTGCTCTCTCTGCAGTGTCTACACTCCACAGAGATACAAGGCGAATGAATAGTGGAGGAAGACAAGGTAAGGTGGAAAAGTAGAACATGATCGAAAGGAAAGAAATAGAAAGGAGAGAAAAAGAGAAATTTAATATAAATATTTCAAATTTGTATTGTTTATAGTCTACACTTGTATTGATATTCAGTCGTTGGTAAAATTATCATAAGTTGAACACAGCATTAGTTTTTTTTTATTAAGGCAATTAAAAAAATAAGGTGTATGTAATCGAGATGTGTTGCTGGTGGTGCATACTTATGATATATTGGAGGGCGTGGCGCATTAATTTATGAATCATCCAACAACTTGGGATTGAAGACAGGCTGTTCACGATTTTTATGCGATGAATACTCCAATTATTTGGGCATATAGCAAACATACTCGTATGAGAATTTGGAAAGACTCGTGCTAATGGGCAGTGTGGAAGAACAACGCAGCTGAGCTAGACCACCATCCCGATAGACTGATTAAGTTAGGAACGCTCGAGTCCTCTGTGATGATAGCACTCCGAAAGGTCTCAAGTATGGAGAATTGAAGAACTGTCGTGGTTCGAGTTGGACTGGAAAGATTACAAATCAGATGGACTGGAAATATTACAAACCTCAGTCATGAGAAATTGATCGACAAAATAAATTCATCCGAGTAGGAGTGTTTGGTTTCCTTTATACTTTATACTCGTATAATTAATTATATTGACAAAGAAAATTTTATTCATTCATTCGTTCGTCCGGTACTCCTCTACACATGGGAAGTGGCGTTACGGGCAAATGAAAGAGCATGGAGACAGCATTGTCTTTGGCTTCAATAATTGAGTCTTCGAGTTGAAGAGCCACTCGAGTAGGCACGAAATTCGCAGTTCGCCATCATACGTGTTAGCAATACTATCGCACGTGAGGATTCAGCAGCACTCGCACAAGTCCAGCGCGCGCGAAGACGGACACTTTTTTATTTTTTTTCAAAAATATTTCGGAAGCCCCGTTGAAGTTGGAAGTCGGGCGTTTTACAAACTAGACTACGAAGGTCGTCTACAGAAACATAACTGATGAAAGAATACGCAATTGTAAATTTATATTTTTATGTAAACTGAACCAATTTTGACAAAGTTTAACAAATTGTGTACAAGATACTATTTCTAATTATATGTAAACGAAAAACACATTTAACTCGTCTCTATTTTACCATTATAAATGTGTTTATATGTGTTTTCGCGGATGAAAGTCAACTGTCGCTGAATAGGCAATGAACTAATAAAATACAGCAGGATTAGTTTAACAGTTTCATGCTAAGCCAACGGGGGCCCACATTCAATTCCTGGTGGATTCACTTACAGACTGGTTTTACTCTTAGACCGTTTTACATCTGAATGTATGTAGATTTATTGCTGCTTATCATAAATTATTATAGCGCTCTTATGCAACACAAAATATAGCGCTGTATAAAATTCTGCCTAACGGCTGCAGTAGATTACTTCTTGTAAGTTTAACTTCCTTGCCATCGGAACTTTGGGTTTGATTTGTCAAGACTCTATGCTTGGTAAAGTGCAACAGATGTACACAATAAACCAATAAATTTACAGGCGTATTCCATGCACAAGATGGCTGACAATAATACTCGATCACGAAGGATAGCCTAGAGACGGCTATATCAACCGTCAATCTTGTGCAGATTAAAATTATGTAAAAATAAAAAAAATTTAAGTATACTGAAATTTCAAACCAAAAAAGATAATAACGACACTCCAGATAAGTCAAGCAGAAACAAAAAAAAACCTTCATATTTCAAAAGCTTAACTTTCTTGAACATGAAATAACCTTTCCGAAATGAGACACGAAAATTCGTAGGCATTCGTTATTCGTCTCAACCGTGAGCCGCGTTGATTAATGACTATGGTCTCTTTTATCTCCAACTCTGCTCTGCTCTGGAGTAATTACCTTTGCGCAGTGCCCCTGCTCCTCCGCCCTGTTGGTCCTGTGTACCGTGCCCCGTAATGTTGGTTTTGCCTTACCTGGAACAAACGACAAAAACATTATTAATGAACGAAACTAAGTTTAACAGGAGAGGGAAGGATCAGATAAAAATTTTGAATACAAAAAGGGTATCTGAAGAGAAAGTCTCTTGCGTAAGCATAATGTGCCCCCCAAACCTCTGGGATATTTATTTTGGTACTTCGTATTCAATTCTATCAACTAATGCCCTTGATTGTCGGCTTTGTGGTATAGTCGTTGACATGCTTGTTTAGGATTTGACTTTTGGATTTGTTCTTCTCCAAGTCCTTTTTTATCAGAATTTAGGCTCTGACAAGAAACCGCTCTAAGAATAACAGGTGTTGCGACACAGGAGTTAGATTCTAAATTCTATTAGAATTGTAAAACGACTCTTGACTGAATTGTGAAAATTAATTGTGCGAGTTTTACAAAGTATATGTGTACATTTGAAATTAATGAAGAGCTAACTTGAACAAACAAAACCGAGAAAATAAACGAAAAAGATTCTCGGCTAAAATTTAAGTGTGGGTAAAGTGAGAAGTACAAACAGAAATGTATGCATGGCAAAATTTGTGAACGTAGACGAGGCGAAATCTATGTGGATAGGATATGTTCATATATACTCGTACATACATACAATCTCGCCGTTTCCCTGTAAGGTTAGCGTCGTCTCTGTCGCTATATTTTTCTCGCGCCAGATTTTTCTTAAGCGACACCCATCTTTCATTCCCTCTACATCAAAAGTCGAGCAGCTCCTTGGATTTCTTTGACTTTTATATTTCCTTACATTATATTATATATCAAAATTTAATTCCCTGGATCCAATCATACTTTCCTTGGTCTTTCTCTATCACCCACACTCACATTTGCTCTGTACATATATATGTTTTCGTAGTCTCTCTTCGTCCATTCGTTTTACAATCTTCTCTCTTCGTCTTACTTTATCGTAATCACTTCATTCCGTATTATGTTATAACATACATTGTCACCACATGTATTATTCTTCTTGGTAAACACATTTTTACAGCTATTCAGTTCCTTTGTCTTTTTCCATATCTACATTGCATTCCTATACCTACATCAACGTTCATATTAGAATACTGGTTATATCATAGTAGCAGATTTTGATACTGTCCGATTAAATTATACATGTTTTAGTGACCTATTAAATTTGTTCCCTCCCTTATAACTAACCCATAATCTGAGAAAATAATATCCATTAACATAGATGCTACAAAAATTAAGGTGTGTTTGAAAAAACTTTTATATTGTTCATTCGGCTTAGTGAGTTTATGCATTTTTATGTACTTAACATATACTCCTCTGTTCTTTTTTACATTAAAACTGTTTAAATTGTAAATGTTGTACTGATAATAAAAAAATACAATTCAAGTTAGGTACATCTCGATGGCACTATGGATGTAATGTGGCCCGGGTTACATTCTTATTTTCATATTGTACGAAACAAATGATCCATTATATCAGAGTTCCGATCCACACGCAGGCGATAACTTCAGAATGGGACAATGACAGAGATAAATGAGGGTCACGCGGCTGTCTTTTCATCTCGTCCACAAAGGACAAAGTACCTATAAATACGGCTTCGTCCCGCTGTAGAGAAACCACAAGAGAGGCCACTTGACTCAAAAAGTCGAGCACCCTCGGAACAGGAACATCTTCAACAACCCCAATGTTCACGGCTACCATTTGTGACATCTTTTAAGGCAAATAGACGAACATTTTAGCAGCAAATTAATTAGATATATACCATTTCTACCATCACACCTTGTCCCTTTTGGGGTAACAGCCGACAAGTTGCCACGGATACAGCACTCGCCTTCTCTGCATCTAAACATTATCTTGTTTATCATACTTCTTGCCTTTCCATCAGTTAAAAGTTTCTCCAACTATCTACAACCATTCTTCCGATGATATACTTCTTCCTCGCCCTGCATTCATTTCAGGCATATATAAAGACCTTCGCGGCCTACTTGTTTGATAAGGCACCTACTCGTATCTTCCAAACTGGGTGTAGCGAGTTGTGTTCCCACTGAGACCGAGATTTTTTAAAAACGGTTTTCAGTCTGTTTTTTTACTTAAGGCTTGTTTTACACGATTGTGGTTGATTGGAAGAGATTACCATATGACAATAAACTCACCAAGTTGCACTGTATACAACAGAAGTCTTTTCTCATATACTTGTTATCCCATGTCATATATTTTAAGCATCCAAAGACAGCATTATTTATATTTAGGAAAAAATGTATTTTTATCTCAAATTGTTCCACATATTTAACTCATTTCACCGTATCTAACATATTTTTCTGAATCTACAATTTTCTTGAGATGTTTTGTAACTATTTATATAACTTTTATCTCCAGTACACTGTTCCTTTCTTTTATATGCCTCAGACACGGTCATAGATACCGAGTATTAGCCACCTATCTTGAAACTTAGACTTAAAAGTTAGCTGAATCATGGAAGTAACCTTAATCAAGCGCAATCTCAAAAAGAAAGTTTATCCGTTAAATGAAGAACTTCCCAGTGGAGATCTTCCTCGCGCATGGCGAAGAAGAGTTGTACAGTCATACCCCAACGTAACATCACTTTTGATTTCAGAGAGTTGTTGTTATTAAAAAAATGACGTAAATAGATGCACTACTATTTGTTGGAATTTGAAGCACGGAATGGTTTTCCCGTATTTTGTAATGAACTTGCAAAGATAAACACACAAAGAATTTCACAAACACTTTTTATATTAGGAGTCCACTATTTTAAAGCCTTCAGGCTTCATCGTCAAGACTGAAGAGATTCTAATATTTTCTTAGATTTATGTGTAATGGTAGTGTTTGCTGTCTATAAAGGCTTAAAATAATGAGGGTGAAGAAAAGGGTAAGTGTGTGATAGAATTTCTTAAATAGGAATGACGTATGGGGAACGTATTGAGAAGAAGAGCGTTAGAATATTATGTTTGATTATTCATTGTCTTAATAATTTTTTTACTCTTTGTAATATTATTTACTATTGTATTACATTACAATTTCAATCGTATTGCCATGTGATAATATCTTCCAACTAATCAAAAAGGTATTTAAACAAACCTTAAGTGAAAACCAGACAGATTTTTTTAAACAAACTGGGTATCAACGAGAATCGATATTGTCATATTTCGAAGTTATCCAGCTGCAACCCTTTAGAAGCCGTGTGTAATATCTGAAACTCTTTGATTTCATAAAAAATGGTCGGATTCCGAGAAATTTGTATTTTTAAGGCATCTGAAATATTCACTAAATCATAATTTTTTTATGTAGAAGGAAGAGCAATCACTGCAATTAAGATTGCAAATGCCTGAATCACTATTTTTATCATCTTGATCAACATTTTAAGGTTATTTCATGTATAAAAAGTCTTACATTTTCTGGAAGGTTCTTTTCCACAAAACGTAAAATATTATTATTCATCAGCCTTCATGCACTCTGGCAAATGGAGGTTTAAAGATGAACGTAAGTGCGAAGCGCCGTAAGTCGAGTACTGCCTGTAATTGTCAAGCGTGGGGCGCGGCTTGAGATAGCGTGCTGAATTGTGCGAAACTTCCAAGTGCCTCGTTAGTAATACATTATGAACTTGGTTGCGAATTGCGTTGGGCTCAGTTCCAAGACGAAATGGAAATAAAAGTTTTTGGAAAAAAAAAACTGCTGCTATTTTGAGTGTATCCGTTACAACGTTATATTATTATACAGATTTTTTTGTGCCAATCAATTAAGATCATCATCAGCATACCCTTATACGTAGAGGCAAAGGCACGTCATGAAATAAGTCCATTCAGTCAATTCTACAGGTCAACAACTACTAATCTCCCAATCGTAACACCGATGTACGGTGGGATGGGCATACAATGCATTGCGTCTCTTGCGGGCGATAAAACTGCGCAGATCCTTACCAGCTACAACCGGCTCCGAAGATGAACCGTCTCATTCGTCATGTGGTCGACCATCATTCACTAAATTACAATTTATTCAACAAAACTAACAAGGTACAAAAAGAATTCAAACGAAAGACAAAAATATATCTGAATAAATATATTGTCTTTCGCCGCGCTTATGAACGAATGCTTACGTAAAATGTAAAATGATAGTTCAACCGTTTCGATTCAAAACAATATTTCATAATTAGTTTTTTTTTTCACAAACATTCTTACTATGTTAAATGCATTTTTAATTATTTTATTTCAACGGTTAAATGACCTATTAATGCGAATATTAAAAAACAATAAATAAAATTTTAAAATTGAAATGTAAGCAGTAACAGAAAAAAAACAGTAGAAATTAAACACAACAAAACAAATCTATAAAATTCAATCAATTCATCCTGACGAGAACAACTTCTCCATACTTATTTACTCTTGTAAGCAGTCAAAATGATATGAAAATCCATATAATGCCCATATTGATTACCCAATATGTGCAGTCTTATTTCCGAAGAGTTGTACAAATAATTAGGTAGTTGCAACCACTGAACTATTGAACAAAACATTTTACGGAGTGGGCCTACAAAGATTATTTTTATTTTATTTCAACAATCAAATGACATTTTGTTCACAAAATTTCAAAACATAACAACAAATAAAAATCAACATTGACATGTACACAGTGATATACAATTGAAAAAAACTAGTACAAGACAAACCCAACGCAATAATAAAACAAACCTGTATAATTTAATCAATTTATTCCGGCAAAACCAACTTTTTCACTTCACTCCTGTAAGTAGTCAGTCACATAAAAGTGCATACACCCATATTGATTGCCCAATCTGGGCAGTCTTATTATGCAAGAGTTGTACAAATAATTAGTTGCAACCACTTCACTATGGAACAAAACATTTTAAAGAGTGGGCCTACAAGGAACGTGTAGCATGACAAGCCGAGTTAGTTCCGGACTATTGAAATATAATCTGACAATCTTAAATAATGTTGTAAGGTCACACATCTGACAAGGATGTAAGACTCATCACTTCCAACAACAGATAGTCCAACTCAGTTATTGAGATCTGCAGTTTAAAGTTTACAAATCGTACAAGCCTATTCCATATGCGTATATTTTTTCAATATGGACATCATAGTGGAATGGCCACAGGTATTACCGAATTGTAGTCCAAAATTGTTCTTATCAGAAAAGTACACAAAATTTTAAATGATTCTGGGTTAGAAAAATCATTAGAAAGTTTCAGTACAAAGCCCAGTCTGGACAATGCAGCAGATATTATTTTATCTGTGCTCTGAAATGTTCCCTTCTAAATAATTAGTGTTTTTTTTTATGTGATTTGGACTCTTCTTTGCGTTTTCTGTTTTCACTGGCGGTGAATCGGGGGTTGTGTGTGCGTGTTTATGCGTTATCTCCTCATTCATTTTAATATAACTGCTTATTTAATTTCATCTTTGGTATTATGGTTTGTATGTGTGAACATAATTTTCCATTTGTGATTTAATTTTGATAAAATTTGGACTCCTATCAGCTTTTCTCTTTTTTTGCTGACAGTTAGTTATTCTGAGGTGGTATTTGATGGATTGCTATTTTTATTTTTTCTGTCATTTATTAATTTTCTGTCTAGGTGTGGGTTGAAAAACATTTGGTGTCACGCGGCCGGACTCGCCTTATATTGATAGGGTGTATCTCGGCCGTGGGGGAAGTTATGAGATGAGCCCAGACTTAACAGTTTATCTCTTAAATGTATTTTCTGTAGTTTATCTTGAGGTATATGCGCGATTTTGGAATGTATTTATATACCATATGTACATACTATGTTGCTATCAATAAACCTATATTTATTTATCATTATCTACTATGTATGCGGAACAAAGAATGAAACGAATGTAGAAGCAATACAACCGGTGAATATGCACAGGAGATAGATTAAGAACAATAAAATTGAATAATTTATATCAATGTTTTAGGACAAAAATAAATTAAACGCGAAAACGATTAATACCAAGAAAATTCGTTCCAAACATAACAAAAACCAAAACATTTCATAGCATTTATTTGAGATCTTTTCTTTTATCATCTCGCCTATATGTTATATTTTTTGCATATATATGGTACACAAAGAATTAAAAATATAAATATAAAAAAAAATTGTGAATGCATTCGTAGTTGAATATAAATAAATGTTACATATAAAGCTAGAAGTTAACTGAATTGGAACCGTTTCAAATGGGAAATTTTACATATTAAAAAGCTTAAATCAGACAACGACAATAAAGGTTTGCTCGGATAAGCAAGAAAAGATGCTGGAGGATGCGAAGCTAGTAAAAAAGGGCGGAGTAAGAAAAAATAAAAGAAGCTCGACCTAAATGTAAGCCCCAACAATAAATTAGGATACTGAGGTACATGAAAGCTGGATTCGTGCCAACCCTTAAATGACCCATACACTTACATTTTCGTTATTTTAACTAAAAGTATGTCGAAATAATTAAGTTGTAGCCTTTTATTTTAACCCCCTAAGTAATATAACAATTTTATTTTTCATAAATTGAAAACTATTGTGATTTAAGGGAATAATTTTTGTGATACGAGTTATATACTCTTCCAATACGAGGTTTAATTTTGATTTTCGCGGAATTTTCCGTAAACCCCATCAAACATACCATACATAGTTCATGTTTCACGGCTATCGTCCACAATGTGACCGTCGATATTTAAGTAATACAACACTTCACGTTATTACAACGCACAGTTATTTTAAAAACGTATATACTACGTTTCCTGGTCAATTTACCTCTTGAAATGGGGACATGAATTGGCCGCCTAGATATCGCTATTTAACACCATTAAACTTTTTTTATTTAGACTACGTGAAGAGAAAAAAATCCAGAGTTAAAATACAACGTAAGATGTATTACTGATGAATTTGAGCTACTCGTATATTTGTGCGACTAACGTCAAGCAAAATAAATTGTACTAAATGAATAATATCGTGCCAGAAGATTCTAGGCGGGCATATGTCTGATGTAACCGCCATGTTTTTATTTTATGTTGGAATAAAAGTATCAAAACTTATCAATAATGAATGAGTTTTATTAAAAATTAAATATCTATCTGGATCACCGTTTATAAACAGGATAATACTGATTCCGAAAACAGAAATAACATTTTTTTAATAAAAAAGCTATACAATAACAATAAAATGAGTACGAGTATGTACCTATACAGTACAGTTTAGAAAGTCCGGCGCTCTTTCTTCTCTGCCTACTTCGTCAGGGAATGGTGTGATGGTATGTATGTTTAGGGAGCAGACTCTCCTCAAGGGCGATCCAACCAACTTTTATTGAAATATTAAAATATTACAATAAAATACGTCGAGTGTAAGGTTAGGAAGGTGATGGCTACGGTCTAAAGCTTGGGTCTTTGCCCGAATCTGCACATGTTTAGAAAATATATTTGGTAAGAAAACCAACCAAACTTATCAAAGCAAGAGAAACTACAAAGAAACCTTTGCATTTGATCTTCCGATATGTAATTAAATTCGACTTTTAGTGGAGTTTTACTGCATTTTTCATTTATAATCATTCATTTTAATAAGACCTCTCAAAAAGGGTTGTATTGCAGTGTTTCCCGAATAATATAATTTCCACTTGGCGTGACGATATGCAGTTTTCGAAAAAAAAATACATTTTTACGAAGAATACGTTCTTATGAATTTAAACATAAATCAACGATATTATTTAGTAAGTTTTAATTCATCATAATCGAGAAAAACGATATTAAATTAACAAAGTATTTAAAAAAAATTATGTTCTATTAGTTCTTCATCTTTAATGGTGTTATGATTATAACCCATATCTTCCTTCATCCTTCTACATTTATATCTTGAAGCGTTTTGTATTGCACGAAATTATGTTCCATTAGTTCTTCATCTTTAATGGTGTTATGATTATATCCCATATCTTCCTTCATCCTTCTACATTTATATCTTGACGCGTTTTGTATTGCACGAAATTATGTTCCATTAGTTCTTCATCTTTAATGGTGTTATGATTATATCCCATATCTTCCTTCATCCTTCTACATTTATATCTTGACGAGTTTTGTATTGCACGAAATTATGTTCCATTAGTTCTTCATCTTTAATGGTGTTATGATTATATCCCATATCTTCCTTCATCCTTCTACATTTATATCTTGACGCGTTTTGTATTGCACGAAATAAAAACGCTTAGAAAAGAGAAGAAAACATAATAAATAACAGATAACCTTGTATTTGGACTGCTTTAGGAATCCTTGGTATTCTCGGACGGGACGCAGGATACATAACATACAAGGGTAAGATATACGAATATATGCCGCTAATGAGGATATTTTCCGGACATTTTTCACCCGAGCAAAAGGCTTTATGGAAAACTCTGAAAGTTGTTGATGTGGTTTGATTAATCATGTTGTATTGTGAAAACACATTTTACATTAACATAAAATAGTCAGGTCGAGAATCCAGACGGGTCCAACGGAGGAAGATGTCATAGTAGGGTAGTTTGTTTATTTTTTTAGTTTCAAAATAATTCTAAACCTAATTAACTTATAATACATTATTTACATATTTTTTGTCACTTCAACATTACTCAAATCTACCCTTAACATACAAAACACACAGACAAAGAAAAGTACAGATGTTCTTTGTTTCTTCGTATTTTTTTGATTTCGTAGAAAATTTTGAAAAAAGGATGTTCTTAGAATTTTTGTCATTTTGGTTTTTGGAAGAGTATGGAATAAGAAATGTCTAACGAAAATAAAACGATCTCAGCTACAGTGGCTGGTAAATATCAAATACAAGAAATTATAATTCCACATGGAATTGTCAAAGCCAACCCGTAAGAAAGAAAATCAATAAATTGACCCAAAATGAGTTGGTTGGGAAGACAAAGATACAACTGGGCACTTAACGTGAAGTCAAAATGGAATAGACGAAAAGAGTCATTAATTTTTTTGGGATTATTTGAAATATCGAAAAAGCACATAAAATAAGACACTTCTTATATAATAAATTAAGGTGCTGCGATGTATAACTGGTAAAACACTCAGATATAGAATAAGATAAGTATAAAATAGAAGAATGTCTAAGATTGAAGACATTGTAAGTTGGAGAAGGCAGATAATACATGAATGGCGGGATCACATTCAAAGTTGGAGAAGGCAGATAATACATGAATGGCGGGATCACATTCAAAGTTGGAGAAGGCAGATAATACATGAATGGCGGGATCACATTCAAAGTTGGAGAAGGCAGATAATACATGAATGGCGGGATCACATTCAAAGAATCAATGAGACTCGGAATCCCCGTCTAGTTTCTCATTGTTACGCCAAATCACCAATCAGACCCTCAAAAAAAGATACACGGATAGATGGTGATCCACATCCCAAGAATGATGCAGAAAAAGCATAGATTAATCCTTCATATGCAAAAATATCAAGCACATAAAATGGATATTCATGGTTAATTACATTTTTTTTTGTTTCATAAAAGCTTCATACAAAGCGGCGGGATGTTTCCTCAATTACCTTAAAGCAAATTAAATGTGAGTTCCGACCATTTTGCGTATTTAATCCCAAATAAAAAGACCACATACAAAATCTACGCAGCGATCATGAGATTTCCGAGTTGTGTGGAAGTCACTCGTAAATAGAACAAAAATATAGAAAATCAGATATTCGTAGTGTCAATGTATGAAATAAGGCGGAATAAATACATCAGAAATAAATGAATGGATGTTTTAAATAAGATGCAGAAAGGGGCTTTAAAAAAGTTTCGACATGTTGAGAGAATGAAATGAATGATGAAAGAATGACTAAGAGAGTAAACAAAAATAAAGAGAATGTTATAAGATGAGCCAAGACTTTCTGATAGCTTCTCTCTTAAATGTGTTTTTATCGACAATAATTTGAAATAAATATGTAATTTAACCGTTTGAGTGCTGAGTCTATATATAGACGTTATATAGTATTGAAAAAAATGTCCAGCAGTAAAACGGTTAAAGATATACGAGTATGTATACCATATATGTACATGCTATGTTGTATTGTACATTCGAGGTATACAGTACGACCTGAAGGGCTTTTTACATGTGGCAATATCATCCAACCAACTTGAAAGTGTAAACTAGTCTGGAATCCTTTTTTTTTTAAATCTGGGTTCCAACGGGAATCTAACTCGCAACAGTTGATTTGCGAGACAAGTGTCTTACCAACTAAACCACGGATGTCGTCGTTGCTATCATTAAACTATGATGGAACTATGTCGCAGTCAATAATGTATTTATTTAAATAAATCTATATTTATTTAAATCAGATTTGCAAATCGTGCGTGGAAGAGGTCGATAATGTGACTGGATCAAGTGGACCAGATTTTGAAAGAAAATAATGTAAGAAGAATGAATAAAAGAAGTGTGCATGAGATGTATAAACGTGGAGGAGGCAGAAGTTGTGTGCTCTTTGCCTAACCCGCAAGGGACACGCCGTAATGATATGTATGTCTTGTTCTGAAATATCGAGGAACCTGTTATGAAATATCAAGAAACTTGTTATGAAATATAAAGTAACCTGTTATGAAATATCAAGGAACCTGTTATGTAATTTCAAGTAACCTGTTATGAGATATCAAGGAACCCGTTATGAGATATCAAGGAACCCGTTATGAAATATCAAGGAGCCTGTTATGAAATATCAAGGAACCCGTTATGAAATATCAAGGAGCCTGTTATGTAATATCAAGTAACCTGTTATATAATATCAAAGAACCTGTTATATAATATCAAAGAACCCATTATGAAATATCAAGAAACCTGTTATGAAATATCGATGAGCCTGTTATGAAATATCAAGGAACCTGTTATGAAATATCAAGTAACCCGTTATGTACGAGTAATATCAAGGAACCCGTTATGTGATATCAAGGAACCCGTTATGTAATATCAAGGAACCCGTTATGTAATATCAAGGAATCCGTTATGAAATATCAAATAACCCGTTATGAAATATCAAGGAGCCTGTTATGTATTGTAATATCAAGGAACCTGTTATGAAATATCAAGTAACCCGTTATGAAATATCAAGAAACCCGTTATGTTTGTAAGTCTTTGAAAAATCTGTCCCTTAATGTGGAAAAAAATAAGCTCGTATTATCTAATAAAAATAATAATTACAGCCTTAGCCAGCAAATTAAGGGAAACTATAAATTACAAATTATTAAAGTAAATAAACGATTAACCCAGAAAACAAGTTAAGCTTACATTTTCACTTAAAACGCTTACCCGTATAATCTTTCCCATCTACATCCCTATTCAGTGACCTAGTTTTGATTTTTTGCCCGTTAATAAGAAATATTTTCTTTCTGTAATGGGATACGCCGAAGCGTGAAACGTTGTGGTCTGTGTGGACAAAAGAAAAAAAGTAACTCCCTTTCCTTTTCATCTTACGAATTGATTTGACTGCGACGACACGACATTGCGATTTTCATTGAAACGACGACATTTCCCATCATTCTGTATATGCCATCACCATCAACAAGTCGATAGGACAAGTATTTACGAATTGCAGACCGCGGTATTTTTGAAATTGAAAACTTTATTTTAGATTATCACTATCAAGAAATACGAACTCGGTAAAAGTCCAGATAACAGGGTACCCACAACAAGGACAGCTCCAAAGAGATGTGCGTCAATTTTACACGGAATGTGGTGTTTGATGAGATGCTTGAAATGAAAATCTAAATTAACCAAGAAGTATCAAGACAAAGTTATGAAACTAGGTTTAATTTTATATTTTTTTTTAAATACATATGTTATTGTTAAATATTTTATTAAACGTCCTAGAACAGGATAAACCATTTATTATGAGTATATAATAGAATAACAAATCAATTCGATTTTATAAAAGAGAGACACAACATATTAGGACGAGCTTACTTCTAGTAATTAATAAAAAGTAGAACTATTATAAATTAAAAGATACAAATTAAAGAATAAATTAGTGAATATTATAACAAAATTTTATATTATTTTATAAATAATTGTAATCTTACTGTTGTCATACTCATACTTGCATCATCGTAAACATACTTCTAACAGCGAATTAAAAATGATCTCCCTTCAATGACGTAGCGTGGTTTCCTGGTTCTCCATTCCTTCCTGTCTCCTAGTTATTAATGATAATGTTTACTTTGTATTTGTTTTATTATTATAAGTGTTTATTTTATTTTGTATTGCATTACATTTTAATTACGTGCAATCAAATCTGGTGGACTTATTGTCATGTGGCAATCTCTTACAATAAAGCAAAAAACTGTTTAAAATGCTGTAATCCTTTTGTAAAATGTTGGGTTCCAACTGTAATTCAACTCGCAGCCCCCGGTTTGGAAAACAGGCGTCTTACCAACTAGTCCACAAAGGTCGTCATGTGTAGTGTTAGATTTAACACTACACGTGACGATGTGGTCTTATTAATTAATGTATGTTTTTTTTTTCTCTTTGTGATGCCGTCTTCTATCGGAAGTCCCGCAAGTTCTTAAACCAAGAAATGCGGCATCTCCGTCTGCCATGTTTGCAATTTATTTTTACGAATACGTCGTCGTTTTTTAATTTTCTTTTTCATAATAGATCAATGGAGTAAATTTTTCATATTTCACTTAAAAATACGTTGTAAAATTGTCAAGATATTGCCACTACGCATTCAACTCTCTATATTTACGACGCCCGTAGCCTAGTTGGTAACACATCTGTCTACCAACTCGGGTGGTGCGGGTACGATTTTCATAAGAACCCCGATTTTCAAAAAAGATTTCAGTCTAGTTTTTACTTAAGGTATTTTAAACGTCTATGTGGTTGTTTGGAAAAGATTGCTATATGACAATAAGGTCGCCAGGTCTTACTATACACAACGAAAGTGTGATAACATACAATATTGTACACTGTACAAATTAATATTTGAATTTACAAATATTAAAAAAAAAAATTGCCGCTAAAATAGAAATTCACTATAACCAATCTCATAACAAAACCGCAAGGCTCTTTGAATAAGTCGATTATTCAGGAGCCAAAGTTTTCCCGATATACCGAGAATAGGAGGCTTAGTTATACACACCTCACCCTCAAGAAGTTAACCTTTTGTGTCTTTATCTTTTGTTCCGAGTCTCAAATGGAAACGCAACAACAGTAACATAGAAGATAAAAACGATGGCGTTGTATTAAACTTCTCCCGAGTTTTCAGCAGTAATAATAATTTAAGTCGTTCTACATAACATCGAAGCATATTTGTAAAAGAGATCCAACCCACAAATATGTGTGGGTGACACCCAAATGTCGAATGGGAATGTATGACAATTGCTGTATGTTAATGACATGGTAGTACTCGTATTAATGGAGAATGAGAATCAATTACAGAGTTTAATAAGAATATTTCATGAGATGAGAAAGATCTGAGAATAATTATTGGGAAATCCAAAATCATGGTGATAGAAAAGTGTGACAAGGAAATTAAATGCAATGAAAGATTAGAACAATTTCAGGAATTCTATTGTTTATTTTATTTTGTCTTTTTTATTTTGTTACAGTGTATGGTCGATTTCACCGACCATTAATAAATACATATTAACATTTCAGTACGCATCACTACAAAACACAAGATGTTACAAAGTATAAACATTAATATGATTAAACAAGTACACAGCATGCCAAGGCCCTGGGCTGTATCTTACACATGGGAGGACTCTAAAAAAACATAAAAACAGAAACGAAAATTCACTCGCATAATGCATCCACTCAATATGAACCAAAACCATAATGAAGAATCAAATACCAATAAACAATCCTCACAATACAAATCAAACATCTAATCATGAATGAAATATCAATCAACAATCTTCACAATATGTATCAAAACCCTAATCAAGAATCAAATATCAATAAATAATCCTCACAGCAATATGAATAAAAAAACTTGTGGTTTGACAACGGTCATGTGAGAGAATCCAAGACAACAATCATACCACGAAGGAACTATAACCGGGTATTTAGTGTTACTGAAATTCTTGAACGAATGTATTATTTCAGGTTTCAACCTATAAACTATGTTTTTTAAGGTTGCACTAAAAAGAGTAAAAATCAAAAAAATATTTTCATATTGAGGGAGATATTCATATTGATTATAAAATGGCGCGGATTAATAATTACCTATCATCTCCAATAAATTGAAATTAACTAAAAAAATAGAATGGGATAAAAAGCGAGATGGCAATAATAGAAACCAGCCCTTGTTCAACAGACCATTTGAACTAACAATGCAGTCAGAGATGTTCCAGCAGATATTCAATATATCCATATTCCTAATGCTGATGCAAAGGTTTATCAAACTCCCCCCGCGGCTGTTTCTTAGCAGCTGGTCAAGAATAGTCATTATGGCATTTCTAAAAATGTGGATTGAATTAGTTGTACAAATTTGTTTCATCGAAAGTGGTGGAAATTTCTGGAAATTTCCGCCGCTTTGTGCGTTTCAATTTTCCCCAGCGGAGTGGAAGGGCTGAGAGGAGTGGGGCGGGTTTCCATGGCAACCCCGGACCGGCTGCCTCGGGTGGTGAGGGCGTGCCGATGGAGGGGAAATTTGAGGGGCGCAGGATCCGTGCCGGGACGCGGCGCTGTTTACACTTTGTGAAAGGACGCCATCTGCTTGGTACAAGGTAAAAGCAGCTATGAAACACAAAGAAATAAACTCTTCCATTTAAATTCAACAATAATAAAGTGAGTTAGTTACGACTCGAGTCTCGAGCTCTTCGTCAGAAACAATGAATTTTTTTTTTGATTAACTAATACAATCTCAAAACCAACGGGTATCTCTTAATATGCTGAAGAAGAATCCAAGTTGTTGAAAAAGAATCCAAAGTTGTCGTCGAAGAAGGATCCAAGATTGGTCTAGATACTCAAAAATCGAACATATAAAAACGATGTTGAAACCACTTATGAAGTTCTCTGATCACTTGCGTTTCGCTCGGACTGTTGCTCCACTAAAGAACAAAAAAAAAGTGGCGGACTAGAAAAGGCTATTGGATATAGTCTGTCACTATTCATTCTTCACATTGACGTTTACTGACATTACTCTCAGACTCTGGAACCAGCAAATAACCTACAAACAAAAGACTTGCATTTCGTTGGGGTATTTTAAACAGCGATTTTTTAGTGACAAAACATGCTTTTCCGGATTTTACATAGTTATTTCGTTGCTTACCTCCTTTCCCATATCCGAGCCATGAATGATATAGTTTTTTTTCCTTTGGTCTTAAATAGTTTGTTTTTCTTCATTTATCCTTCTCGTTATTTTCTTATTTGTATATATTACAAGTGTGTATAATAATAATTAATTTAAAAAAATATTTATATGCAAATTAATCTCGTGGATCTTTAAATCTGGATCAATTTCTAACAATCAACCAGCTTTTGTTTCATAAGTATTGGTATCCATGACGGTATATGAAACTTGGTGAAATATTAAATTATATATATTTATTTGTTTACAGTTTATGGCAAGGATACAATAGTTCATTCAAATAACAAACAGTTAAGTGACTTGTAATAAAAAAATAAATCTTAAGGAAAGTGTGGATTAGGGTGGGAATTTTAAAAGAGTTGAACCCGAGGAATGTTTTGAGATTAACAATTCTTCTTTAGTTTTTTCATAAACATTAATAAGGATGAAGTGCATCTAATCAAGCCGGGAAGATCGTAACACAACCAAAATGAATGACCCGCTAAATAGAATGTGTCAAAGTATGTATGATGCGTTGAGACAGTCAATGCTCGGAAACAAAATTGATTATTGAACAAAACGTGGTAATTTCTTCGTTGTCTATGTTAATTTTCCAACCAGCACGGTTTGGGGAACTTGAAAAAAAAGAGTATTGTCTCGTTGATTGGAAAAGATTTATACTTGGCAATAAATTCGCCAGGTTGCACAGTCACTTTGCATATCCGTCGTGTTTAAAGATCCAGGAGCGAAATAATTGTGAATAATTGAATGGGTTTTTATTTACGGAAGCATTGGTTAAAATATTATTCATTCTCGGACAATCAGAAAGTAATGATTGACAAAATTGAGTAAAGTAAACAGTACGGAAAAAAATATGAAAATTTTCCGTCCCTGTTGAAGGAAAATATGAAATTTAATCAATGCTAATAAGGCATATGATGAAGGAACAGAAATTGTTGAAGCATTATGTAACTTGTTTATTCCACCTTGTTGCCAAGGATATGGAATGAAGGTTGTTGTAATATTATGTATTCCGTAAGATTCGGGGTTGGTAAAAAATAGCATTATGGATAACACGACCAGACTTTTTTAAGAAAAAATCAGTACATCTTTCTTAATTTCGTGTAATTGTGAAAAAAAAACACATAATATCTTAGTAACAGTTGGTAAGACGTTTGAACTCCATCAGGAACTATTAACTTTTAACAACAACAAAAAAATTGCTATTAACAAAAAAAATGGTTTACTTACTTTATAGTTATAAACTGAACCACAACTAAAATGTAAGAAACTTTTAAGGGGTAAGGACGAATTTTTAATTTAAATTGTGATGATTTCACGTGGAATGACATTCGTACCCTTCTGTGGCTTGAAATCGTTGGCAAATTTATATTTTTTACCAGCAACGTGTAAGGACTCGATTAAGCTGACATATAAAAATCTATAGTGTAGCGAATAAACCAACACCGTTGAGCCACCCTTTAAAAATAAAAATAAAAACATCCCTTTTATTCACGGTTTCATTTCTACATTTTCCCACTCGCCTGTAATGAATCGTGTCACGGCATGAATGAATCTAGAAAATTCCTCAACAAAATACACGAAACAGCTTGAGGAAACTCTTGAAACAAGTTAGAAGAGGGATTTATTTTTCATTACAGTATCGCAAACTGAAACGCACTCCTCGAGAGCTGAGCGCTATGAGCTTATGGGATCAGAGACGAACACGAGCCTGGAACTGGAGATAGGGGAAACGGTCTGTAAACATTACAAAGAACCCTGGGAATGTAAGCAGTCACTCTCCTCAGAGTAGCTACTACGATTGATTGAGTTAATAAAAACGTTCATTTTCTCTGAATGAAATATGTTAAACGAAAATATCATACTTTTTTACAGTTCCAACCAAACAGAAAAATGGTAAGAGACCTGTATATGAAAAACCAGACTGGAACCTGTTTTGGGTGCCATCAGGAATTGAAGGCAAAAAAGTGTGTATTGTCTAGTCACCGCCAGTAATCTAAATCTAATGTGCTTGGGAAGCAATATGGAAAATATGATTAAATTCTCGGCAGATTCCGCTTCTGGACTGGTTTTTATTATAAACCCAATCACACCTAAACTTCTAAGTTATCTTATATATATATTAAAAGAGCTCTAGGGAGCGACAAAATTATGACTATACAAGTGATTTCGACCGAATCTGCAACAGTTTGAACCTTTCTGATGGTCGTGGAACTTAAAACTCCATGCCACCGGTCCGTGGTGCATAATTTAAGACTTTTGCTTGCTGAAATGCAAAAAAATGTCAAAAAAACCATCCATGATTTTCAGTATACAAAAAAGTGTAATGCAATACAACGAACCAATATAATCTACTTAATTTTGACGACCTTCGTGACTCCCGATTTGAATGACGCGTGCCTTTCAAATCTGGAGGTTACGTGTTCGATTCCCGTTGGTAACCAATTTTACTAAAAAGGGTTCCAGTCTGGTTTTCACTTAAGGTTTCTTTAACTTTCTGGTTGGTTGAAAGGGATTGCCACGTGGCAATAAATCCGTCAAATTAGTTGTACTGTATACATCGAAAGTATTGTAAAAAATCTTAAGCCAATATTGAAGATTGTCGATTTTAAAAATGTCACTCTTATCTTGTATTCTCAACCTCTGAAATACTGTCCAATTGTACGTTTTCTCTTTTCTACCTCCCTTAACCACTCATTCCGGTTACTGTTTCTACCTGTTTATTCCTACCCATATACATATTAATATTTAACTTTTGAATTCCCTGAAGTGTCCTCTGTGCGAGACGTGCCTCAAAAGTATAATTTGTCCAACAATGATTACGTATCGTTTTCATATTTAAACTGATGATTCCCGAGGGTTTTCAATAATACACTTCCACGTTTATATTGCGAACATTTCTACATTTTATTCATCCGTTAAGGATAAATCTACGAGTATTTCAAAAGCGCTTAAAGAAGGGACCAAAATCCAGAGAGACTAATAGTTGATATACTTACTAGATATTCATGAAATTTTACATACAAATAAAATAGATATAATGCAAATAAATTGTTATGTACATCTAGTCAAACACAACAAATAATGCAATTTGATATGATATACATTGACTCAAATTGGTTTCCACACACCTACTAGAAACACACGGAACCTTTTACAATTAAAATGTGTCAATAACAATTTGCTGACGACAGTTGCACGTTGTAATTCATCAATTGTAAGAATGCAACAATCGGGTAACTTTATGTGTGGTTTAGTAGTAAATTTAAATTTGGATGTATTGAGTTCAGGAGAGTCCTTCTTCATTTTCTCAATCTTAGGGCTTGTTGACTGGGAGACAAATTATTCCATTTTATCTTGAGTATTTTTTTTATTTGACCTATAATTTCGTATTCTTATTGACCTTGAAAGAGATTTTATTTTTCCTGCTCAAGTAGAAAGTCTTATATTGTTGATTGAATTTGATTGATTTCCTTGTTGAACAATACATTGGTATTTTCATGCGCATTTTGAAAAAGGTGTATTCTGCATTATTAGCCCTTTTTCAAGATGTCGATACGTTACCTTTTGTTTTATAATTGTTACTGTGATGTGGAAAAGTGTTGTCTTATAATTGTACTTTGTCTATAAAGAAATAAAATACGACGTGATAACTGATTTCTCGACAGTTGTCGAATGAGTTATTTTGTTAATTTCTGCAATTTATTTTACTCTACTCTGATTAAACTATTAAAAAAATATTATTGAAAAATTTGCAATTCAAATAATAATTCCCCCATCGGTACAATTAAAAAAAACTCAATCATTCCATTGACAAAGATACCACCTTAGTTTGAAATCCGTCAAGCAGCGGTGCCCCTAATTAAAAGAAGTATAGAGCAATAAATAATTGAAAGAGATAGACACAGCCCTTGCCCTGCCTCACTGCGCGATCTACATATAACATATATTTATATCTTTCCATCAAAGCTCAATTCTCTACAAGCGACACAAATACGCCTACTGCTCGTAATTGTCATGTCGACCGGATTATGTTTTAGATGTGTATTCATGAGGGGGTATGTAATATGAGCGGGTTTCCTTGGAGCGACAATCGATTACGAAACGAGTATAAAAAAAAATCATTGGATGACTTCTTTTGAATTCTGCGCCGTTTTGTGATCAAGATTCGCTTGAAGAACGTCCCCTCACCCTGAAAACATCTATAAAACATAACCCTCTTCATAACACAACTTTAAAAGTAGATAGGTTGTCAATAGTTTAGGGAAGAATGCAGATTGAAAGAAGATACAGTGTTTAAGATGAAGAAATGATTATTGAAATGGCTCTGCCAAATAGAAAGAATGAGTGATAAAAAAAATATAAAAATAATCTGTTCGAGTTGTTTCGAAGGTACAAGAAATTTGGCGAGACCTAGAAAAACGTGTCACAACCAAATCAATGAAATTCTGAAAGAGCGAAGATTGAAAAATCTTTAAAACAGAAAAATAAGCATAACGAGGTGAATGGACCAGGCAAAAGTGAAAGTTGTGTGCCAGGAAAGAATGAAATGGAAATCTATTTTGTCCCGCCTACCCCAATAAGGACATGACGTTATAGTCATGATGATGATCGTTTCGAATCGCTCCAGTCCTGAAGGGAAGTTAATAACTAACAAGTAGCATACAAAACTGCCTACAGGTGAAATAACGTTGTCCTCAAGGAAGCCTATTATAACCGTGGCGCCAGTGACTCGCAGCCAAGAACCAGACTCATCATGTAGTATAATGAGATCATTAGCGTGATGGAAGATGAAAGTACCTCTCGTACAACATCTTCAAAGGTGCATCCTTTTCCCTAATCACTGTTATTTTCTTTTTACTTCCTTTGAAACTATGTCCATACAAACTTGAATGTTCGTTCATATATTATATTATAACTTCGCATCAGCGAGAAGTTGTTTCGACTATTTCAGCTTTTAGAATTAAATGTTTTCTTTGATTTTTTTTTATGGTATAGTAACTATTAAACACGCCGCGTCTGCCTCTTTTCGCACTGAAAAGAACGAAAATAACAAAAATTGTACTTTTTAAGCTTTTAAGGTCAAAAGTGTCAAAATACCATATTTGATGCACTTAGCACAAATGTATCAAAATTACATGTTTTTGTCCTTCAAGCACAAAAATATCAAAAATACTCTCATTCTCAGTTTGGTTTTGGATCTTTACTTCCAAACTGTCCATTTTGTCACTTTTCAGTCCTCAAAGTATACCGAAATGTATTTTTCAACAAAAAAGAACAAAAGTGTCTATTATGCCAATTTTTGGTCTTCAAAATAAACCTTTTTTTAAGCAAAAAGAACAAATGTGTCTGTTATGCCATTTTTAGGTCCTCAAAGTATACCGAAATGTACTTTTTATTTTTATTTTTATTTTATTATTACACATGACAAGAAATATACACAATTTGAGAAAAAACAACAGGTAATTTGATTTGGACATATAATTTTAATGGATCTGGGTTTGTTGCCTTTCATTTGTCGTATCCCCAGTAAACTAGGCTTTTGCCTGTATCTCACTGAGGATATTTAGCATGAAAAAATAAATCGATACCTCTTTCCGATTTTTGATAACACAAAAAACCCCGTTGCACGCTCTCATCAACCTGACAAACAGTGACACTCAACTACAACTGGAAACACCCTGCGAAACTCAACTCCTCACACATTATCGCTCCAGAAAGACCAAAAATATTCATCCCACAATATACTGCACACAATCATAAGAATAAAAATCAAAACAAATTCAAAACAAAAAAAAGAAAAACACACAGAAACACAAATACAATAACAACCAAAATTAAAACAATAATAAGAGACCCACACTCACGAGCTCACATAAATTAACCAAAAAGAATGAAATTGTTTGGAATACCACTCTTTGGTCCTCATAGTTTACTTTTGGGCCTTTAAGTTCCGAAGTGTCAATCAAGCCACTTTTAAACAAAAAGAACAAAAGTGTCTATAATGCCACATTTTAGTTCTCAAAGTATAGTTTATGGCCTTTAAGTTCCGAAGTGTCAACTGTACCACTTTTAACCAAAAACGTTTGTAATGTCAAAACAAATAAAAAAACCTCTACCAATTCGTTAATTGGTTAGCTACATTTAAGTTAACGAGTCTACACAAAATATGTCACGCATAATTGATCCGCGACATCTGACAATTAGGAACGCGCTAGTTGAACAACAAACATTGCAAAAAGCATCTTATTTCAAATAGTGGGTGAGTGCACCGCACCGATGTCAAAGAGACATAAGCAATCATCTTCCAGGCCCAGGCCCAGGCTCCGGCTAGCCGAGATGACCACATCATTGTGTACACAATTTACTGTACAGCAGTATAAAGGTACATCCAGACGACTCTCAAAATAACAACTCTTAAATAATATTGTAATATTTTTTTTTGTATCTTTGAAACATGTTCTTTAATATTTTGTATCTTGGAAGCATATTTATGTATTTCGTACTGGAAGCGTGTTTTTTATATTTTGTATCACGGAAGTATGTTTTTGCATTTAGCATCTTGAAAGCATTTTTACATCAGATGGAGCAGCAGCAAGCAACAAAGGGAATGCAGGGTTATACGTGGGTCGTCCAGAAAGTAAAGAACATTTTGGCATAACTAAATAAAAACGAAAGATATCAACACAAAACTTTATTTATAAAGTCACCTTATTCTATTTTTCAATGTAGTCACCATAGCTGTCAAGGCACTTATTTTAACGTGGAACCAATTTTTCAATTCTGATGTTATGCTCTTCTAACGCCAAAGATTTGAACCAGGATGTCGCTTCTTGTTTGAGGTCTTCATCGTTTGCGAACTGTTTTCCACCCAAAAATTCCTTTAGTTTCGGGAATAAGTGAAAATCACTTGGTGTCAAGTCAGGGCTGTAAGGAGGATGTCGAAAAATTTCCCACTTAAGACGTTGAAGTTTTCGCTGTGTTCGTGCTGATGCATGAGGCCGCGCATTGTCATGAATCAAAACCACCTTTCCCGACAACATTCAACGTCTCTTGTTTTGGATGGCGCGTCTAAGTCGTTGAAGAGTTTCACAACAAGCATCTGAGTTTATTGTGTGTCCTCTTGGCATAAACTCCACGTGGATCAAACCCTTTCGGTTCCAAAAAACTGTTGCCATCAGTTTTCTGGTGTTGAAATTCGGTTTTTCTTTTCCGAACACGCATCTTTTCTAGCCAAGGTGCTCTGTCACTATTTCATGTAGGAGCGATCGTGAACTTTGTGGGAAAGATTCATATACTGTGCTTAAAGTTGCCTATAAATTTCGATAGGCCGAACATTTTGTGCATACAGAAAACGAATGACACTACGCACTTCACATTTGGCGGGATTTTCGATGGGCGCAGCCATTTTGAAAGGTTACAGAACAAAGACGCACGACCATTCCGCAACAAAACTCGACTCGCACTGAAGCGAGGGAAGGAGCTAACTGGCGCGCATACGATCGCGGTGGTGGGGGATCGGCGCAGGGCGTGGTGCGCAATCGTTCTTTACTTTCTGGACGCGCCTAGTACAATATGTTTATCGACCGGATCATTTCAAGCAAAGTAAATATGGGTACTCATAAGATAATTTTGGTACCAACATTAAGATATACAAGCGAAACTTGGTCATGGCGGGATGAAAGTAAGAAAAATGCTATAGAAATTAGAACGTGACGTTGAATGTGTTCAAAAGCAATGTACGAGAGAATTAGGAATGAAGCTATTAGAAAAGAATGTAGATTAAAAGAAGTTGCAACGCTAAATATGAAGAAAGGAGCATTGAAATGGTTTTGACACGTAGAGCTGATGAATGGTGAAAGATTTACAAAAATAATCTATACGAGTAGTAAAGAAGGTACAAGAAGTTTGAGAAGGCAGACAAACGTGGCACGAACAAATGAATTAAATTATGAAAGAGTGTAACGCCTTTATAATAGGAGAGCATGCATAACGAGAAAGGTGTATGAACGTAGTAGAAACGAAATATGTGAGTCAGCATCGAATCAAGTGGAGGTATGTTCTCTATGTCTACCCCAATGGAGGAATGTCGTGATGATGATGATTTTTTTTATGGATTGAATTATGTTGATACAGAAAGCCGTTTTATTCAACGCAATATTTATTTTATTGCCAACGGTTGCACCATTAGAAGTAAAATGTCATTGTTCTTACCACATTACTGTGAGGTTGGTTTTTAAAGGGTTTTATCGATTTTATTTAAATCAAAACAGATGTTTAGACCTAAGAAAATAATAAATCCATCGATTATCAAATAAAGAAAATCGATGTTTTTTTATTTTATTAAAGCAGTTTTGATACGATATTAAGCTTATTGTTACATGAAAACATGACGAATATGCAACTGGCTTAATATTTATCCATAACTATAATTAAGTAGCTTAGAACTGTTGTGAGACAGTTGTTAATTATTCTAATAACTAATATAATTTTGTTTGACAGTTGCATATTCCTAATAAAGGCAGCTCTATTGGTTTGTATTTAAAAGCATCAAGACTAAGCAATAAAAAAACAGATCATTCGCTAGACTAAGAATGCGTTCTCTGAATGGTATATTGGAGGAAGCAGGGTTGAAGATATTTTGAACGGAAAAGATGATATGCAATAATGGAGAGACATAATTGAGGAGACTCAAGCCTTTATCTTAAATATTAGTATGGTCATCAGAAAGTAAGTCCTTAATGCGAGCACATTTTTATATATTCTTTATGTTATTCTTTTTTTCTTGGCAAAAATATATGTAATTACTTTCGATGCCAGTGCAAGACTTAAGCCTCGCGTACGGATTACTAATTTTATCTTGTCAATTCTCTCGTTGAGCTTCTAAGGTGTTACTTTATAGTGTAATATGTAGAAAGAAGACGCAGTCAAGCTGTGAGCTCCTTGCACTATATGTAAAATAATAAGCAAATCACAACTTGACTTACATAATCATTTCTGGTAGCATCAACGACAAATGTCCAAATCCCCCACTTTATGCTGTACCTTATATTAGTGGGCATTAATTAATTCATTTAAATAGTTATTTGTATAATATTGTACATTGACGCATTGTCAAAAGTATAAATGTTCAGTACAATTGGAAGCCAATAGCGAAGGATCGAGCCAAATGAGGTAAAACGATCACAAGTAACCCAATAGAAAAAGAAGACGCACACAAACTGCAAGTGATGAAGTCCCACGCCATGAATGTAAACATCACAAATTGGTTTAAATATTCACCTCAGGTTTCAAAACCGACTAATTCCCAGATCCCTAACTTTGTAGTGTTCCTTTGACAAACTCATCGAGTAGTATGATTTCAATCAAATTCACATTTGACATATAGAAATAGAAATTATTTATTTATTTATTTATTTATTTATTTATTTTTTCAAAACAGGCTTAGCCCAATTACATTGAAAAATACAAGACATTAAAAAAGAATAAAAATTACAGGGAAAAATTTTTTTTTTTTAAATTATATAAAGTAAAAAATAATGCATATGTATACAAATGAGTATTTACACACAAACGTATGTTACATATATATTCAGTCACTTAAGTATGTTGATGAGTGCTTTCTAACGCGCTTAATCTAAGAAGAAAATTTACTTTTGCTTTTGGTAATGTGATATGAAATATGTCAATATCCGAAGCAGTCCCGTTAAGAAGAGTTAAGGCCCTTCCAACAGGCATAGCGGCTGGAAGACCCGTTCTTGCGTATGTTATTGAGAACAGTTCCTGCCGGCGCAGTCTAGTGTAATTGTTAGGAACATTTAACGCTAATCTTTGTAGTAATGCTGGACAGCTCACAACTCCTCGAACGAGTTTAACAACGTATACCAAGAGACGCAGATCTCTTCTTACGCTCAAGGAGTTATACCCGAGCATGCCCAGCAGAAACTGCGTAGGATATAGCCACGGATAGACACCAAACTCACTCATGTAGAGATATCCACCTATATGACATCCCTCACTAAAAAAATATATCTCCCATGAACAGCCAATCATTAGAAGAGATACACAAATACCTACTGTGATAGTTACTACATCACAATACCTTAAAATAACATGGCAACACCAAGCATTAGTGACAGCTGATGTACTTTTTGAGGGCACCTGTATCGCGGAAGCACTAGGGTCCGTGAAGATGACGCCCAAATGACACAACGAAACTAGATAAGCATGAAAAAAGAGTAATACGTAATAAAAACCGTAAGTTTTTAATCAAATCACATTTATTGCAAATTATGTAACTATTTAGTGCTTCTAATACTATGAGTTATATTCGCTCATAAAAATAAATACGAATAATTTATTTAACACTTCATTGTAAAACAATCTGGCGGGCTAATTTTCAGGTGGCAATCTCTTCCAACCAACCAGACAAAAGTAAATAAAGAAAGTTACATGGTAGCAAAAACATACTCAAATAATTTTCGCCTTTACAAAATTCATAAAAATCTACTCATATATCGTAAAAATATAAGTAAGATATCATCAATCAAAAGAAAAGGAAAGGATGATCGAGAGGAAATAAAAATCAGGAATGAAACAGGTCATACTCGTATTACTGATTGGAAATTAAGAGTTTTTTCAGTCGCTTTTTAAAACATGTCAAATATAACATAAAATATTGGTTTACTACAAAAAACGTAGTCTGAAGACAACTTAACAAAAAAAATCACATTCACAGATTCGACGCACCGTCCGCCTGCTGTATTGGTCACTCCAGTCTCCAATATACTCCAATTGAGCAGCTGACCCCCCTGACCCAGTTCATCATCTCGCCAAGACTCCGCATGACAAAATACCACAGCTCCAACCAGCGAGACGCGTATGAAAGCGGAACTCAACACATTATTAATCAAATCCAATATAAGAAAAAAATATACTATAAAACAAAATGTCGAATATTCATGTTTATATTGGTAATTATAGAGCTTCGATGCTTTGAACCAATAACGCCATACAATCTTATGTCGTGAACTTAACACAATATTTGAAAAATATTTCATTACGATAAAAATAAGTTCTCTTAAATAGTGATAAGTGATTCAAATATTTAGAGTTAAAATATTCATATCAAAACTAGTCGGCCTACAACGTATTTTTCTATGTATCGAAAAATCACAGTTCAATAAATTTGGACATGATATATCATTCTTCCTCTGTTTGATTGTCGCTCTCACAGTTGGAGGCTCAAGTTGTTCGTGGACGCCACAATCGAAAGAGTAACCTCCTCCAGTCTAAATGTTTCCTCCAGTTTGCCCGGAAGTGAAGAAATTGAATAATTCTCCACAGTGTGTGCGATAGTCTGAAATCAATCCAACTCCACTTGTACAGGGCATTTACAAGTGGAGTTGGATTACCCTGCATACTTAAACGAATACACTTCAAAATTCGGTCTTACCCCGGGAAAACCACTCCAGAGAATTATTTATAACCAATACTTTCTTAATTAACAAAAAAACGTTAATCGTCTTGGATACATAATTGAAAAATAAGCATAAGAAACAGGTTTGACAGACAGATTTATATTTAAAAAAAAATTGCAACATAATGAACAAAATCGAAGGGCCTTGTCGAGTTAAAATATATCTGACTGTTTACTAAAAAGTAGAAACAATTCCAGTTTATCTATACAATTGATGATATCAATATATTATTTATGGTCCAATGTCTTTAGTATAATCCAATTTTAAACAAAAAAATATCGTAGAAACGATTTACTTGTTAGAAAAAACATCGAGTAAATTAATATTTGCGTCATATACTATCGAAAAATTTATAAGTGTTGTATTACAAATTCCAAAACCTATTCAAATTAACATCGTATAAAATTGTCACACGAAATTGTACGAAAAACCAAGTATTCTGAATTCCCACACGCGATGGTGCATCCACCAAACAGTAAACGATATAAATCGCCCACTTAACAATTCATGCGGTTCTTGGATAGATAACTTATTCCTGCATAAATTATAATCCATTCAAAAAATGTGCACATAAAATGTGGTTCGAATGCAACGAATCGTTGGATCAATTTAATTAATTATCTAGATTGAGAAACAAACAAATAACGGGCATTGGCGTGGGGCACCGGTTTGAAAATGTTAACAGTATTTTTTTACCGAGCTTTATAGCGGATGAAAAAAAAAATTATGTCTGAGGTCAACAGTCAAAAAACTCGTAATTCAGTTCGATTCTACTACCATCCACGCTGTTATGGGAAATAAAATAAATCGTCACCCAGCGCTATCAACAGAAGTAGATAGAAATCTTCCTAATTTATTGTGCGCGACGTATCTTAGTGATCAGATAGTCCAACAAGTTTTCAGTACTCGTCCAACAAGTTGGCAATACACGCTGAAAACTTCGAATATAGCAAAACTATCCTTTGAATCACTAAATCGGAGTAATGAATCGGTACGAATATGTGTACCAATGAAAGGCTGAATTCTCGGAGATCATTTAGGAATTATTGACTCAATTATCATCGTAGTATTACAAAATGTGATCTGCGGATCGATCCAGATGATCACAAAAATTACAATAAAAAACTGACAAATAGGAAACAAGTGGAAATCTGCTAAAAGTAATGATAAAGATTGGGATTACTTTAACATAAGTAAGCGCTGTTTAAAATGATGATTGGACAGTGCACGTAAAATACAGGCTTTATTGTAGGAGACGTGAAGATGGAGTTTCCTGGTTACTTCCTACCTCGGAAGCAATGCACAAATGAGGCGTAGCAGAGTTGCCTTACTATGAGTGCGATGAGATCCAGACCATGGACCACATCGTTAAAAGCTGCGTTGCTGGAGATTAGCAGAAGCTGTACAAACTGACACCCATGGAGAGGACACGTGTGAGGACCGCATGCAAAATAAAAAGTGGCCTCAAAAGTGCCCCATCAATATAAAAAAAACCTCTCAAATATTAATGTAATTTAAATTGCATCTAAGCTCACATGTTATATATTTTCACGCTTTGAAATGGACGTTAAAAAGCAGTGGATTGAGCATCTATTATTATGAATTGACTTTTCCATTTAGCAATCGCTGACTATCACGATACTGTAAGGCAAGCAACTGCCCGGAAGAGCTGTAAAGTTGTTTGTTCAAACACTCAAAATCACTGCCGCAACCTATTCAACCGTGCTATGCGTCTTCTTCAACAATACAAATTGAAATTAAGCTGACGGCAGTTGAGATAAAAAAAATTAAATCGTACCCGACTAAATTCGTTGACCCAGATCTGTACAGGATAAGATAAAGCGGAAGTGAAGTGACCATCACGTTAGTAACAAGATAAATAATCAAGTCACGATCGTCGACAGGAAAACTACTTGTGTATAGTATTAAATTATGTATAGTATTACAGGCAAACCCCGCACTTAGATATTAAGATGTCGCATCACAAAAATCTTTGTAACTCAAAGAAATTAATTTTTCACTTCTTTATGCATTCACTGCACTGTAATCATATTGTAATATGCTGGCATAACTTAGGTAAATAAAGTACTCAAAACTAAAATAAATATTACTGGACATATTTTAATAAATAAGATGGGCATAAGATAAGCAAATTATTCAAATCCAAAAAAGGAAGTAATTAAGGAGTAATGTGGATACAAATGAACGTGTTTTTTAATTACCAGGGCAGAAGTTTGCAAACGTGTACTTGGCGAAATGTAAACAATGTGACGCCGCTCCATATTTTAAATCATTACTCAGGATTGTGTGACTGGTAATCATACACAAATTCACGATTTTTTAACGATAGAATTTATTAAAATGTCAATTTGTCAAAAAAAAAAAAAAGTTTCATTTTCAACCTCATTGAGATGGTTTGGGAATGAAGAACGAATGAATGAAGAAAGACTCACACATAAATATACAGAGAAAATATGAATGGAAGACTTGGTAGAAGAAAGCTGAGAAAAGTAACGTTGGACCAAGTTATGAAATATCGAAATACGGAAAGATATCAAGAGGATATATATGGATGTAAAGATGGTCAAGAAAGAAATCAAATTTTTAATGCAAATATCATTGGAATCGTTATCGTCGTTGCCGGGCCTCGTATTCGCAAGTTAGAGTACACCGTGATAACTTCCAGATACTTACGACCAGATCCATTTAGACATTTCAGGTTTGATACCTATCAAACATATGCGGAGGCTGAAACATCACAAAATACATTTCAGCGCTGAGATCACAAACTGCTAATAATTACGAAGATTGAATTAACTGAAAGTCAGTAGCATTATATCAAACCACAAAGGAAACATTAAAAAGTTTAAATCATACGACAACGGAAATAAATTCATAATTTATTATATTGTAACTAAACCGTGAGAAATGGAATAATTTCACGGAGGTGCACTATTGACGCTCACTAGTATAAGACTGCGTTGTTTTTATTACACATAAAACTATCATTGTGAATTATGGGTACTATAGTTCGGAAATTCAAGGATGAGTCCTGTGACAGCTCACAAATTGGCCCCAATACAACCTTGTAACGATGTTCAGTAATTTTAATTATTTTATAAACTTTAAAATAAGCCTCAATTCTAATAAATAGCCAGTTATTTAGGTAAATACAATACATTACATAAGGTTGTATTGGAGCAAATTTGTGAGCTGTCACAAGACTGTAGAATTTCCGAACTATAACAAAACAAAATAATATATTCGTGTCAAATTATTTTTTAGTAAAAATTTACCAGCTAGAAAATTGCACAGAAAAGCTACAAATTGTTATCATTGCAATTTCTTGATACAAATGAACATGTTTTTTAATTACCTGAGCAGAATTTTGAAAACTTGCGCTTGGCAAAATGTAAACAATGTGACGCCACTCCATATTAAATCATTACTCAGCATTGTGTGGCTGGTAATGATTTAATTTAAGTGATTTTAATTTCAATTTAAGTGGCGTCATTTATTTAAAAAAAATGTTAAATTTTACAAAATAAATGTTTCATTTTCAAAATGATTATTCAAATGAAGAGATTGTCCCCTGGCAATAAGCCCACCAGATTGTTTTTTTACAATGAAGCGTTCAATAAATAAATAAATATTTATTTGACTGCCATTTGGCGAAATCTTACCAAGAAAGCAGAGTAATGAGTATTTTTTTTATTTCATTAACTGTTATGTGGACAACTTTTGTACTAAAATAACGAATTTAACAATGTATGTGTGTAATAAATAAAAAAAATGTTATTGAAGGTTATTTCTAAGCTCAATAATATATTCAATCTTAAAAACTGATTTATCCTTTATCGGTAAATTAAGTTTACAAAGTAAAACAGTGTAAATATAATATATCTCTTCATATAAGGTTTAATTTAAGGTCAGTTTTTATGTATTTCGATACACACCAGTACAAAGACTATAAAATAGAGGTGTGGTTGCCACGCGAAACTCGAAGGTTCTGGCGTGACTCCAATGTGTCTTGGTGACAGCTGGGCGAAGATATTATTTATTGATTGGTAAACTTGGGTGAAATAAAACAGGTACGAAGGTTCAGACGAGAATTATGCTAAAATATTATTTCTGAGAGTTGTCAAATTTCACGATTGGCTGCCGATCAAACTTGTTCAAAACTGTGTGTGAATGTTCATATATAAATTCCGCGGGTATAAGTTAGTTGTCTCACAACAGGCAATGAAACTAATGAGATAGCTTATATATATCATAAACCACTGCCTTATGAAAAAAGGAGAACATTAAAAAAACAATAAATAAAAAATAAAACTTTAACTTTTAGAAAAACATATTTACACAAATTATTTAAAATAAGTTATGATTATAGAGAGGGGAAGAATATGTGGGGCACATCAAATGACTAGGTGAATTAGGAAATGAGACATAAAGCTTACGAGTGCATTAATCATTTGTGAATATAAATGAAAATGTAGGGTGAGCAAATAAAAAAAGTCTGTGAAACAGCACTGGAAGAAGGTAGAAAGTCACTTCAAACTAACATAATTCTGATAAAAGCTACAGCGCTCTTAAAACGTCGAAAGTCTTATTTCTCTTATAATATAAAAAAATAATGCTTCCAAAATACTCGTATATGTATACTATATATAAAAATTCTTAACCCAATTTCTAGCATCATGCGATTCCGAGGCCAAACGGTCATCGATTCGAAACATGTGTGAAGTGAAAACAAAGAAATTTATTTCGCTCTTGCTTTTCAGGTCAGGATACCTAAAAATTAATATTTTTTAAACAGATTTTACACGTATTTAAGCATTGATAATATTTGAAATAATAAAATCATTGTTAAGAAATTGAAAATGATTTATAATTTTAATAAATTCCACAAACCTAGATTAATAAAATCATTCTAGTGACAAGTGTGATAAAGCTGATTCAATTGAAGATATATCTGAAGAACCAACTTAACAGATCATCCCCCGAGGGTAGAGAATTTCCCCATCTCCATTCCTACTCTGCAATCCGGCGCGTATATTGTGTTCTGGAATTCAGGGCTGGGATCGTGGTAAATATATCATGTTTTGGAATTCTATCGTGTTTGCTAACGACACAACACACCGCACGGGAACTCTCTTGTCTGGAATTTTAGGTTCCGTCAATAGGATGAGAAACATTCTTTACTTGTCGTTTGTTAAGATTAAAACTGATACCACATTCGCCTCTTTTAAATACTCGTCATCGTCATGGGCAAAGGAAATTTACCCATCCAAAATTGTTGGCGATTTTGATATATTTGTTGCGGTATCCGAAATATATCTAGCTGGTCTATGAGGTTGAAACTAACACAATAAAATAATAAACTGAAACCAACTGACTGTTAAAGAGCAGTAACTAGTATGATATTATATACTTGAGAACAAGGTCTTGTGTATGATATCGTATCAGTGACTGAGAGTTGCAACATATATCTGAAGAACAAGAAGCAAACGATGTTCCGTTTCTTATCTCAACAGCATTTGGATCACACATGGATTGAGAGCCAGGTGATTAGTGTAGATCAGCTATATTTACGAATCTGACGACAACAAACTATCACGAATATAAGATTATTTAAGGCCAAAGGAGTAAGGTTACATGAATTATTTAATTCCTTATCAATAAAGTGTTACGATTATACACATAAATAATAGGAAGCTTTTCTAGCATTAGAAGCGTCGACAAGGAAAATAGAATCGTTAGTGAATGAGACCAAAACAAAATGTATGTCTGAAAGTTGCATGCATAGGTTTAGGGTTAGACCAAAGATTCCCAAAGTGGTCTATTTGGACCCCCAAGGATCGATTTCGACTTGCAGGGGATCTATGTCAGCGAGAAAAGAAATTGGGGGTGCACGAGATGTAAATGGGAGTCCACGTGAGCGGATCCCATTTAGGCAGATTATCATCATCATCGACGTTCCGTAAATGTCTTATTACACCTAACACAGATTGTGTGCACATAACTTATATTAAGACAGAAAATACTTATATAAAGAAATCGAATCTAAATCACTGAACGTGGAGATTTAAGACTATACCTCACTAATTTGAAGCCAAATATTGAATCATTGCTATCAGAGCACCAGATTCATCCCTCTCATTAACAGTATTAGTTGTGTATTAATTTTATGTAAGAATTTTATTTGACTTTGATTTGTTTTGTTCCAAAGTCAAATATTTACTTGCATTTTGAGTATTTTCAATAAAGGTATGAATAAAAATTGTACATATTTTTCTTTTTTACAATTGTCCACTTTACAAAAAACCTTATCAAGGTGAACAGAACTGTGTCAGCTGTCTAAAATACATTTGACGTGAATAAGTTTAGGAAAATTAATTATTAGGCAGGCAGGGGGTCTACGGAAAACTTAAAAATCGGCAAGTGGTCTACGGGGCGAAAAAGTTTGAGTAACTATAGTTTAGACGTACACGTCAGTTTTCCATTGGTGCATATAATTTTGAGAGTGTAGACTATTTTGTGCACCATAGTAATAAATTTGGAAGCAGCAAATAAGTTTGTTCTCCGTGAACATAAAAAGCTAACTTTAAAGGTCGTTATCTTATCACAGGTCTTTAAAGACCTGTGATAACTTACGCATCGGAGCTCTGAACGCTTACAAATCGGGACGAAAGAGTTCTCGATATTTTTGAGAAATATTGTCCGCAGAATATATTATATAGTCCAATTAATGACAATGGTGCGTGGAGACAGAAGTATAACAAAGAGTTTTATACCCTAGATGACGAAGCTAGTGTAGCATAAGTTAGAAAAATTGATAGACTACGCTGGCTTGGGTACTTATACCGCATCCAAAGCTGGGACGGCTGGATGATGTAATAGATAACTGCCGTGATCTGGGTATAACCAATTGGAGAAGGAATCCTTAAGGAGAGTCTGCTCTCTAAACGGCGCTACATAAATTGTTATTTTATTATTATTATTTTCTTTCTTGTCGTTGGCAGCTATTCTTTGGGCTACTAATTCTGAAGGATGATCTAGGAGGATGGAGACATTATTGAATCTTGCAGTTCAGCAGATGCGAACATTCGATGACAACACGAAAAAAGACATGTCGATAAAGATTTTTCTATTTGACCCTTTTTTATTTTCAAATAATAGATGATACATTATGAAACCGTATTTAAACACCGAATTACATTTATAAACATATGTCCTAAAACGTATCAGCTATTTAAAGCGCATTAACGAATATTAAACCTTTATGAATGTATGATATAATATGAAAGACTTAAAGAGCCACAATATGATGTATTCCTCTTTAATTCTGCACCTCTGCATTCAGAATAGTCAGCTATTCACTATTCAGTGTTCATACATTGTGAGATGGGAGCCAGTCACGGCTAAAGCCCAGAGCGTCAGTATGTCTATCTTATCTACCCGCTCACATCTGACAATGCCATGTTCTATTGTGCTCCAATCAAGTCTTAATACACTTCATTAAGAGTGGCTTGATCTTCGTCCATCGAAAGATTTTATTGAATTTTTTAAACAAATGAAATTTCGTATCATCACAAAGTGGTAAGCAGAGAGAACAGATCTCCACTTTATTCTAACCTGGCACACATTCTTCACTTCTAAGATTTAGATACACCTCGTCATGCCTACTCTCATATTATAAAAATACACGGGAAAGCAAAAATTTTTAAAAAAATTGAAAAATGTAGATATCAAGTTGTATATGTTATTTATGGCAGAATCGAAAGCTGTATACCAGAATAAAATGAAGTGAAGGTAGTATTGTTTACGACCTCCCTTGCGTTGAGTGACGCGATAATCATTATCGAGTCGCTCTCCCTTGGATTGAGTGACGCGATAATCATTATCGATATCAAAGAAAAAACTAAAGAAGCATTATTTATCTCATAATACTAATTTCTATTGTCCTTAAGGTTAACTTTTCATTAGTATTTTCCCCAAATATTGTTTTCATACGCTATATTAAAGAAACGTTCATGGATACAATAATATTATACGAGTATGTGTAGTTACGAAAAAAAGCTGGTTGGAAAAAATTGATTTAAATAAATAAATACACCCGATGTATTTGGATGAGTGTTAAAATAAATAAATAATCATGATTATTAGAGTTTTTATCGACGATGATATATTTTATGGCGCCGTTTAGTTCAATAGTACCATTCCAATAGTGTATTGATAACTATTCGAGAAAATTAGACACGTAATTAAAAATATTATTTCGATACTGATAATCAAAGAATTCAATGCATTCGTATAAATAATACCTTTATTTTAACAGAATTTTTATTTTTGTTAATTATACGAGTATTTAGCACTTTCAGACAAGTTTATTGCTTCAAAGCCATTTCTTCCTTTTAACCAGTATTGATTGAATTTTTCAGGAAACTACAATGGAAATCCGATAAGGGGACTGTTGAAAAATCTGTTGAACATCCAGAACTACAAAAACTTCTGAGAATCTTTAACACGTGAACATGTAACAAATATCTTGGAACCTACATATGTACCATTACGCCATCGCCTTATCGAAGTAGGCAGAAGGTAGAGTTAGCCAAAATTTCTTATCGCGACACATATCCTTAGCCTCTTCTACCACCCATTCACCTTCTCATAATCTTTGAATGCCACATCCTTGCTTTAACCCTTTTGAAATTGTAAACCACACAAGACACCGTTCACTTTAATACATGATCATATTGACTAATTTTGCCTTGCTTTAAAATAATGAAAACAACATATTGAGTTGAACACGTAAACATAAAAAAACGTGTCAATAATAGACCCAGACAATAATGAAAGAGAGTTTCTCAGAATGACATGACGTTGATGATATTATATAATATTGGTAGAGTGGAAAGAGAACTACTCGTAATAAACAGAAGTGCCGGGCAGTACGGAGTGTGTACATAGTAAATAACTGGTGCTGCTTGCTAATGACAACATCCTGCGCGGGTCACGGCACGGCACGGCCCGGGGCGGTCTCGGAAATCGCACTTGTTGTGCCAAGCGCTGGTCAGTGTCGAAGCAGAAACAATTATTTGATACAAGTGGATTTCTTTAGAAATAACATTTCTTCATCCTCGTCCATCTTCATTCAACAATTTTTATAACGACAGTTCCATTAATCTTGTTAATTGTTATCAAAAATATACAAAAAGCACAAATTCGTCTTATGTTACATTGATACGAAAACTGTTATCGGCAAGCATTCATATATACTCGTACACCATCACACCATTTCCCTATCAAGCTAGGTCGAGAGGACAGCGCCAGACTTTCCTATCTCGATACACACTCTTCGTATCTTCTACATCAATACACTTTCTTATACAACTCATACGATATGTCTGGCTTTCTATGCTAAGTTCTTTCAAAATATTCACTTGATCCAATCATAATTTTCTTGGTATTCCTCTTTCACGACTTTTACTCACATATGCACTCTATATATTTGTTTTATTAGTCTTTCTTAATTCATTCGCTGCACCAACATGTCCAAACCATCTCAGAGTGCTCTTCTTCATCTTACTCAACACGTCAGCCTTAAGTTCATATTCATCCCTTATCACTTCCTTCCGTATTATGTCATAGATTGTCATCCCATGCATTCTTCTTAGTGTACGCATTTGTACAGAATTTATTCAGCTCCTAGCAGTCTTTTTCTACATCCACGTTTCACTCCCATACATCAAAGTTGATCCCAAAATACTATTAATATAAATATCTTAGCACGAATTCAATTAATGAAAATGAAGTAATGATCTTTCCAGCATTCCCATTCCTGTGCAGCCACACACCACGGCCCATATACTCGTACATTCACATCATCAACGTGTAATTATATATTGTCAGTCCATTGCATCATAGGCGATTGCCTGGTAACTGATGGGTTTCTTAAGAAACATGACTTAATAGTATGCGCGCACTATATCATACATGTACGAGTATTATCATAAAAATATGACCTCTGTGGCCTTATCTTCCATTTGCGGATTTCGGGTTTGACTCTATATGTTTCCCGAAAACTTTAAAACAATACTCGCACGAGCTTGATGTGTGAGTGTGTTGTTTATTATCCATGCACGGTAGTATTCTCATCATGTACGATGACGAACTGCGAGTTGCGTGCCTACTCCAACGATCAAAAACTCGAAAGGGCCCAAGAGAACCCTCTTCAATACATCCGCATTACCGTATCGGATGTTGAAAAGTATCGTTCAGATGAATTAATAAATAAAAATAAAAATATATATTACATAATGGGAATAGGCGGGGTCAACCATAACATAGATGTAAAATCGTACATGATCGAAATATATTTTAGCTACATGAAAAATATATGTTTTTTTAACATAGCATCATTAATTTTACCTTTGTAACATATTAAACAACTATTTTTGTCTTGGCACCTAAAAATTAACTATTGTATTTACACATATTTTTAGATAAAATCTATTTCTTTAAAAAATGTCGTCCATAAATGAAATAGAACATAAATTTTAACAATATAACATTTGAAATCACTGCTTTTGTCATTGCACAAAAAAACTAACATATATTATACATGTTTAGATAACATCTCTTTCTTTAAAAAAATATATTGTCAACCAATGGAATAGCACATATATTTTATCAATTTTACCTTTGAAACACTCCCTATTTTCGTCATTGCACCTAAAAACTAACTAATTATATATCGGAACATGTCACCATAACATATTTTCCTTTAAAAAATGTTATCAATAAATGCACCACATTCGCCCGTTCACCATTCTGAGGATGATCATTGAACGAAACCGTTAAATAAGCAAGAAGTTAGTGGGAAAACATAAAATAACCTTTTTATAGTATTATTGAAATAATATACATTGTTTTAGCATATTCAACCTTATGCAATAAAACATATTTCAGACAATTTTTTATATTCTGCAATAATGTCCGAATACGAATAACTGTTGTGAGAGAATTAGGGGCTACAGTTTTTGAAACGATGAATGATCTTCCCCCAATTCCGGTCCTGGCAGCAGAGCGCTCGCTTTGCAGAAGCTCAAGCAGAGAGCACGCGTGTACCACTATACATCCAGTACTGCGAATCCTGAACAAAGGACGAGCCTGGCGCGTAACACCATCCGCATGTTAATGAGCTGAAATGTCGCCCTTTGGAGTTTAGCAGGGTTAACGAAAAGCCAAATATTATTATTTGTAATACAGTATTTTTCCTTGAAGACTTGTCTGTCCCGTCTGCAATTGGTGCAGTTTTAACGTGGCGTATTATAGACAACGATCTCGTTAAGTTAGTATCGTAAATGGTAACAATTTGGTATGTGTCATACAAGATTGCACGATATATTCTGATGCGAGAGTTGTAGAAAAAAAACTATTATTTGAATTTTCGATATACCGATTGGGTAATGAGTATGCAGCAGTCTCCGATATATAGTACAGTATTTGGAGACAGTTTTAATACCTTCAAAAGTTCTCTCAGAGAGCGTTTTTGTTTATTTGAACCACAAACCAAGCGACACGGAGAGACTGTCATTATTTTTCTTATCGTTTATTTTTTTGTGGACACGACGATTGTCATGAGTATCATGGATTCCATTAGTTGGCTCTTTTGACTTAACGTGACAACCCTGCACAGTTCTCACTTGTGATATTGTCTCCCATGACGCACACCATATTGTCGGTGTCGCAGATCGTAACTGTGTGAAGTGTGAAAGCCCTCAATCAACCAGAATAGAAAATAAAAATCAAATGAGAATACTCAAAAAACAAGAAACTGAGAAACTTCCATTTTTTCGGCTTCGACTAAGAAACCAGGAATAATTCGGTAAAAGACACGCGTTTCATCTATAGACTTCAAAGCTTTTCGACTGATAATTTATTTACATAATTTTGGTCGTTTATTCAATTTGGAGAACTGTGAAACAACGTTACTCAACGTTAATTCAAGATTCTCCTATCCGCAATTTGTATTACTGTATTGTATTACACTTTCGTTGTATACAATACAACTTGAAATATTTATTTTACATATTTACATTTTACATTACAAAATAAGCAATCTTTTCTAATCAATCAGGAAGATATAAGCGAAGGCTTAAGAGAAAATCAGACTCAAACACTTTAGACTGTTCTTGTAAGCTAAACGCAGTAACTGCTTAAATCAAAATAACAAATAAAATCATCCTTGAACTGCTTATATGCATAAAACCAAATACCTAATACATAAAAGAAATATATCCGAGTATTTTTCAAATGAGATTTTTTTGCTTGCATAATGTAAGATAATCAAAACTGAATTATACATGAATATGTAGGACCTCCGTGGTTTAGTTGGTAAGATACCTGTCTTCCAACGCGGAGGTTACAGGTTTTATTTCTGTTAGTACACTTTTTTTTTTAAATATGGTATCAGTTTACTTTACACTTCAGAACTCTTTAAAATATTTCTGGTTGGTTGTAAGTGAATGCCACACGACAATTGTCAGGTTCTATTGAAAAAAAAAGAATATAGATATAAATGACACGAACCACCTCAACCCTGGCCGGTCCCCAGCCCGGTACTGCACGTCCTCCCACGTCAAGCCAAAACTAAGAATCTTCTTATATTACCATTACCAGTGGATGAATATTAACAATTCAAATGAACAGAGACATATCATAACCAAAACTCTCGAAGCGAAAAAGGAATATGCTAATTAAGTTAAATCTAAAAATAAAAAAAATAACGAAATTCTTTTTAAAATCCAAAAATAAGAAAATAAAATGCATTTGAATTGATCGTATAATGGAACGTCGTCAGGCATCAAAATAAACGATAATTAAAATGGTTGGATTTGTAATTACAGTGCTGACAGCTTATGAATGAAAGATATTATGCATGGCAGCTTTAGGAAAATGCGTCTTCAAACTATAGACAGTAATTAAACCCTTGATGGCATGGATGAATAAGCCTTTGACAGTTTATTGCCACAGACCACACGCTGAGAAGAGAAGATGACATACTATGAGGGTTACAAACAATGCAGCGAACATCCAAGTATATACTGCACACGAGATGCCCGCATTAGAAAGTCCTCCGATGGACTTTAATTGAGAAGGGCATTAAACGGTTACGCAGAACAGTCTGGTTTACCAGAGCACAAACATTCCTGCTAGCCCTTCGGTTCTTAATGATACTTGAAATATTTCCGTTTTGTCTGACAACGTAATATGCTGGTAATCTTTATTAAAACGCAAGAGAAAGTGATGCAAATTGAATTCAGAGAAAAGGTTAGAGAGGTCATTGATTATTTCGTTATTAATGTGGTCAAATTAATATTACATTAAGATATGTTTAATAATTATGGAGGATTTAAAAAACTAGTATTGAACAAGAAATTTCGACAGCCAATAATCAAATATTGTTGAAACGAAGCTAGGGGGAACCATATTTTATGATAACTTTAGAGATTAATTCTCGATCCATTAAAACGGGCATACAGCAATGCTACATTAAGTCCTGGTCCGAGGGTATTTCACGTTTTGTTCTCTCTAACTTGAATTCAAAGCCCACAAACTAATTTTCATCACCGGCCTCCTTTCCTCGACGAAGCAATTGGAGTGATCTTCCCATGATTCTAAATTCACATTACAAATCTTCATGCCTCTTTTATCATAGGTGCTGTCCACCGTGTGATATTTTGATGTTGAATATTTCACTGTAGAATATGTCCTTTGGTAATCGACCGACATCCATTCGATGTATGTAGATGTCCATGCCAGCGCAGTCTCTTTTCTTTAAGGAGCGCTACAGCTGATGACATATCGGTGTGATTAATGACTTCCTCATTGGTAAAATTATCAAACCAAGGTCATTGATTTAAAAACTTAAAACGTTCACTGCGTATAAAATGCTTAATGTCATACAGAGATGCTGAAAATTCGCGAATTTTTGAAAAACCATAACTTTGTTAAAAATCAATATTATTCTTCGTGTCTTCAAAACACATGTATTCCTTCATGTCTTCAAAACACATGAAACCGGCGACGAATCCTTATCGGGAGACGTTTATGAGTGCACTAAACATTCAAGGATTCCCATGTCCATATAAAATATTTGTATGGACACGGGAGCTGTGTTAATAAGAAAAAAAACCGACATGGAACTAAAGAATAAAAACTAGCATACTCGTATATTGTTGACAAAATTTTTCGACCGCATAGTGTTTTTTTCATAATTCGAGAATCATAGCGACGATACGTCAAAAAAAGGATAGTACTTGGCTGGTATTTGACGGAGCTGCTACAGTCATTTTCCAGTCCATAATAATAAAACAATGAAATTTTTGGTCCAATAATGGATATTTCTGAAGAATTATTGTGGTCACCTCAAAATATGAATCACAACATGCTGCATTTCCTTTGAAATCCCGGATATGAATAATATTTCCAGTTTTTGATAACCACCTCAAGAAGAATTACCAGTAGCACTATTGAACACTTGCATATATTATGCGTGTGCACACAGTATTCAGCGAGCCATGGTTTTGACAGATAAGACACGAGGACCTGATAGCAAGGGGATAAAAGTTCCACGACAATCAGACGTATACAAATTACTGCGGGTTTTTATCGGGCATATTTTTTTGGGTATTTTTTCCTATCTCGATTTTTCAAATTATAAGTCTAATTTTACTGTCCATGCAGTGAAACTTTGAAACTTGTTACAAACCAATGTTTGGCTCGTTCCGTTCTTGGCTTTAAGAAGCGGCTGAAAAAAACACTTTTTTTAGTCAGTAATATGACGTGTTTAATTCCTGATTTTTATATCTTCTCCACCATCTCTTCCTTTTCTTTTAATTGATAATACATTACTTTTACTACGAGTATGTATATTGTTCATAAATATCATGAGGTTGAATAATCATTTGAAAATTATTTGCGATCATGTACCTCACTTTAATAAAAAAAAAATGGTCTGGTTGGTTGGAAGAGATTGCCGTCTGGCAATAAGCCTGCCAGAACATTTTTACAATGAAGTATTAAATAAATAATTTTATGCCTTTATAGGATGTCTATTTTGTAACTTTCGAATATACATATATCGGAGAGATATTGTTTTGGAGAGGAGGAGAACTCCGAGGCCTTGTTGGTAATACGCTTGTCCCAGGGGTTGTGGGTTCGATCCCAATCGATTTTATTTAAAAAAAGGATTCTAGTCTGGTTTTCTTTTCACTTAAGGCCTCTTGAACATATTTTTGGTTGATTGGAAGAGATTCGCACAATGCAATAAGCCAGCCAGGTTGTACTGTGTACATCAAAAGTGTAATATGATACAACACAATAGAACTTCAAGATCCTAACTTCAAGTACTATGACAAGATTCTGCCATTACAGGTTCTGTAACGTGGAATGGTTTACCTCTATGGTTTATCAACCATTTTATTGAAGATCTTATGACGATTGACCAATGAGTCAATATACCAACAACGTTCACAGATTAGAAGACAAGGCCTGCATTCGCCCCCCACGTGCCGTGACAGCCGACCCGTGTCGCTCTAGGCCAGGTGCAGTAATAATTACCTATACACTGCAGGTTAGCTAATCGCGCTAACGGTGATTACGCTCCACTCAGCCACCTGAGCTGGTCGTAGTGGTCATCCACCTGCGCAATGCAAGGTAGAATGCTATACTACGTGTGAAGCTAATCTCTGCACTTGCAGGTCGGTGCGTGCGCAGTCAACCGAAAACAACTTATCATCGTTCTCCGTATCAATCTGAATATAAAAATTACAAATCTGACGCCTATCAAAAGAATATTCTTGAACAATCAAAATTATTACACTCAGAAAGATATCAAAGAGGCCTAAAGTAAAAACAGCAATTAAATTGCCCATTAAAAAAAAGTGTTCCGACGAGAATTGAACCCGAAGCCTTCGGTTTAGAACACAGCATCATACCAATAAAGAGGCGGCTAGTGACGAAAACTTTGCGAAATATATTTTCACAAGTTGATGATTGAATAAATTTAACGCGGAAGTGACGAGAGTAACGGTGGCGTCATTATATTGCATTGCGCCAATCAGGGCAATAGAGTCGTATATTTGCAAAACCCTCTAAAGCAGGCATGTCAAACTGGATATGCACTACGGGCCACGTTTATTTTGCATTAGGCTGAGAGTCGCACGTTTTCAATATTAAAAAAGTATAAACTTATTTACTTCAAAATAATTCATTGTTGTTGAACGAAGAATTATTGTTGGCGGGTTTCGAGTTTGACATCCCTGCTCTTAAGAGATAATTAATAATTTTGAAATTAATAAGAAAATCGGGAGATAAAAGTAGGAATTCACTATCTAGTGTTACTATTAATATTTATTTTCAGGCAATGTGGAAATAATGGAGAAAAATGAAAAATAATTACCTGGTTTAAATAATATCTGCGAATTTCAAAAAAAAACTTGAAGACTGAATTTAAAAAAGATATGTCATTGTATAGATTGTACTCGTATAGTATTATTACACATTTGTAGTATTCAACCTAGCGGATCTATTGTTATCAATGTCTTCCAACCAAACAGAATGGTGTTAAACACACATTAAATGAAAACCAAATACGAGTAGAAACCATTTCTGCAATACATTATATGGGTGAACAATAAGAGCTTAGAGCAAGTTGAGAAGATTTGCTATTTGGGAAGCGTGTATTGTTTGCTATTTGGGAAGCGTCTAAGCGTGTTTGCTATTTGGCGACTTCTTGAAACTCTAGACGTCTTCTTTATAGCCCGAGTATATATTTTTTACGTTCGTTTCATTTGATTTTTTCTCTATGTGATACCTGACCTATCGATAACACCGCTATCATTTTCACACTCCAGTGTGACGCCAGCAGAGGGACTTCCCCGGGGGCAGATATTTTGTCGTATTATGCCTAAATCAAATTTTCTTACGAATTTACGATTTCACTGTAAGATATTCACATCTAGAACAGAGTTGTTGGAAGAGGGATAACTGTATGTCCCAGTGAAAAAGACCTTAAATTTAAAACTTAACCGTTTGGTATATGATGGAACAATGACATTCAAAGATAAAATATTATAGAACAAACTTTTCTTTATATTGACAATTTGTTGTGCTGTTTATATAATTACATATATTTTTAATTATAATGTTCGTCGTCTACACAAAAAAAGGTCATATTTTTTAGCCTTGAGTTGCATTATAAGAGTGAATGTGTGTCTTGTGTAGACGTGTGTGATGCACAGCCACCTACATTGCCACAAATTCGTATATACTCGGAAATATGTTGCATTCGCTAATACACTATCACTCGAACCTCCGCGTTCACACTTATTTTTATTTTGAGTATGTAATTTTCTTTTTTTTATCATAATAAACTGTTTCTACCAAAATTTTTATTTGATTTGGCGGCCTGTTCTTATATTTAAACTGTCAATGCGACCCTTCAGTCAAAATATTTTTCTAGGCCTGAAATAAGTATATTTTAAAAATAAAATGTTACGTATTAAATTCAAATATACAAAATAATGATAAGCAGAAAAATAAGACTTAAACGTCAACAGTATTAACAATAAGCAGTGAAACATACAGAAAGCTTCATGAAACACGATATTTTATGGAAATGGTATATTTTAATGGGTTGATTGAATCTCTTCCAAGAAAGCCAAACTGACACACAACAAGCAGGACGTGGAATACGACAAAGGGTCATTATAAGACATTATATTATCTATCCACATAGCTTAGATGTAAAGAGTGCTGGGGTATGAATACCATAGGTCGGTTCTCGGCTAGAGAAATGAGGACACAGCTCGCACTGCACGGCATAACGGTCTGTCTCTAATCATGTGTGCAAAGATACGAACTTGTTTAACCCTTCTGATAGCTGCAAAATGAGCATCATCATTATTTTAGCTTGACGGCACTATTTATTGTGCATTTGCATACAAAATATCACGCCATTTCCCGGTCGGAGTGGGTAGAATGGACAGAGCGCCAAACGTTCCTATTACGATATACTTCATCCATTCATCTTCTCAGTTAAACTTCATTCCTCGTTCCAATCATACTTTTCTCGGTCGTCATCTATCACGATTCCCATTGATGTTTGCATTATACGAGTACATTTGTTTGGTTAGTTTTTCGCCACCCAACAATTCAACATTTCCAAACCACCTTCACGTGCTCTTTCCCCTCTACTTACTGAAAACCGTTTCAAAAACTTTGAAAAGATATTGTGTACTAAGTAAAAAATATTGATTGATTATTGATCACCTTTTTAAAAGGTTAATTTTTACGTATTTTAATAGATTATGTCTACGAGCTCGGTGAACTAGTTGATTACATGCTTGAAACATCTGGGAGTTTCGGATTCGATTTCGGATACCTAAAAATATTTATAAAAAAAGGATCCCAGTCCAGGAAGAGTTTGTCTCATAACAATACTCACACACGCTAGACGTGTACGAGTTTTATTTTGTTTTGTATTGGCAACACGTACAATGACGAACTGAGAGTTACGTGCATTCTACAATAATTCTTAAACCTCAGACGCAATTAATGAGATGGAAAGTAATGTTTTCTCGCAGCTACGTTATACTATACGAGTATAACCGAATCATACTCGTATATTCGGTTATACTAGTTCGGGTATGTTCAAGGTACATTCGGGTATGTTTAAGGTACCATGCGAATGAAAAACGCGTAGAATATTATAAGGTACATTAAAAAAGAAAACAAATTTAAATTTAAAAAAATATAAGCTACATTCAAATAAAAAAAACAAATTTTAAAATTACAAACTCAAAATTCTATATATAGTATAAACCATTCAATCTTTAAAACGATAGTTTAATATAATAAGAATGAACAAAATGGAAGTGTCTGTCATGTGTCGTTTAACGACGGCCCAGTGCGTGACGGCTAGTTACCTTTACAGAATGGGTATTGTGGAGAATACCGCTTGCGAATGTGGTCTGGATGATGAGACTATAAACCATGTATTTTTCGGTTGTCCTTTGCGAGACAAGTTTGATTTACTAAAAGCCATATCTTTTTTTTTATTTTTTTTTTACCTTGTGTGTTTATCGCCATGTGGCAATCTCTTCCAACCAACCAGAAAGATGTTTTTATAGGCCTTAAGTGTTAACCAGGCTGGAATCCTATTTAAAAAAATCTGGGTTCCAGCGGGGACCGAACCCGCAACCTCAGGATCGGCAGACCTTGACCGCGTTAAATGAATGTTGCGTTTCTTCTTTGTTAATTTTATTAAGCTTAATCCATTAAAACTTTAAATTGTCTAGATTTTTCTTTTTATTATACTATATTGACTCGTGTAATTGCATAATGGCTTTAATTTGATAGCACAAATCATAGTTTCGGTGGATTACCTATAAAAAAAGGCCTCAAAATAAAATCAGTTCGAAACCAAAACGTAATGCTACAATACTAAAGAAAGTATGTAAATTATTAAAGCATAGTGTCAAATATGTTTAAATTATCCATAGACTATGGGAAATTTAAATTATCTTGAAAGGTTCTTAAATTGCATGACTAAGTTGTTTTTGTTATTTCAGCAGAAAAAGTTTAATTGACGATAATTTAAATATTAGACTTCGTAAACAGACTCAGATCATTACAATAGAGTAATAAACCTGAGCTTCCACGGATTAAACTTTACCACTTGGGGATTAAAAGGGTAAATTAAAGCGGGCATATTTAATACCTTTCTCAGTAACGCTTCATTACTGCCATACATCAACAAAAAAATCTAGGTCAAATTCCTAGTAATAAGAACGACTATGGGATTAAACGAGTCTTAGATTATATACTAGGGTATCATAATAATTAAGATATAAAAATTATTAGATAGAAAATTGTTTCCATAAAAACAGATTTAAGTTTCGAGAATCGCTGAAGGATTTTTTTTATATTATTTTCTTAATTTACAAACACCAATTACGCACATAACTTCACATATTACAGGTTTTTAAGTCAAAACAACTGGAAGCTCGATCTTACACTAAATATGAAAACAATAATTTATCATTATTACACTTAATTTAATAATACTTTCTGATCATCGTGTGACATCTGTTTATATCTTGCTCTTCAAAATAGTGAAAGGAATAATAGACTGACGGAAGTTATTGACAGTTACGTACGAGTCGTTGTCGGAAGTTATTGACAGCTACGTACGAGTCGTCATTTTGATTATAACACGAACTTTTGCAATTATCAAATTGTAATCTGATTAGCATTAGGCATCTCGATAGTTTCGAACATCAATTATACAGCCTATGACTTTATTTAACACTTCGTTGTAAATACGATCTGGCGGGGTTATTGCCAGACGGAAATCTCTTCCAACCAACTAGACAAATTAAATAAAGGAAGTTACATGGTCGAAAAAATATTCAGAAGATTATTCATAGTTATGCAATTTATGAACATAAACATATTAAAGTAAAAGTGAGATATCATCATTTAAAGGAAAGGATGGTAGAGAGGAGAGAAAAATCAAGAATGAAACACGTTATATTACTGACTAGAAATTAAGAGTTTTTCAACTGCTTCTTAAAGCATGCCAAGGACAGAGCAAATCTAACATTGGTTTGTAACTGGTTCCAGGGCCTCACTGCATGGACACTCAAGGACGACGTAAAAAAGAAGAGCGGTGAACTGGGAAGGCTAATAAACAAAATATGTCTGAATGCAGAGCATATCCATGACCGGGAAGGCGCTGAAAATTTTCGGTGAGATAAAAGTAGACGACGGGACAGTTAAGGATATTATATGTATAGCGTATATTTTTCACGTTCAACCAGTTCAGCGTCTTCTGGTATGAAGTGATATTATCATACTTTTTCAGGTCAAAAATAAATCTAAGACTTAATTTATCAAATAGGAAATAATCAATTTGGTTTTTGGTATATCCACCTAAGAGTTCCGTGTTTTGAGTTGAGTCTCTTTATATTTGAAGATATAGTAGTACTTGACAAAATCATACTGGGTTGTCCAGAAATTATTTGAGTATTTTTAGGTCAAATTCAAACGCAAAATTTCACCAAGTGGAAGGCGATTTTGCTATATGTTCAGAATCTCAGCAATAATAGCTCATGTCATAAAACGCTGGTTATTATCGATATCAAAGCCTTGGTTTGGTTATCATCAGTGATAATCGGCCTTCCAGAACGGACACCATCTTCGAGTATCACCGTTACGGATTTTTTCGAACCACATTTTACACACACGATCGCGTACTGCATCAGTGCCTTACGCTGTATATACTCGTATATCATATTTTTTTTTTTATTGATTTGTGTCATATTTTTTTTTTTGCGATGGTAAATAAGCAACAAGCTTAAAAAAAACAATGTATTTTGTGCCATATTTAAAATGAGGCCAGGCTCAAGCAATTTGGGTAAAAAACAGCCGAAAATGCGCTAAACTTTTGTATTATATGTCATAAGAATATACATTCAGCACGTTAGGAATGAAGTAAACAACGAAAATTTTGTCCTAGTGACATTTATCTGAGAAATTTGAAACTACTTTCGGACAATATACTACTTTTAAAACAGTGAAAACAAGCCTTACACACATGAGAAATATAAATTTGATAATATCTTCGCATCACACTTTCCTAGAATTATTTTTATAGCATGGGATGTATGAATAAAACTAGTTATTTTAACCGATTTATCAAGTTTTGTACTGACTATGAAAATATTATATTATATAATAATGATAGTTGAAAGGAATATACATACTCGTATATTCTGAATATACTATACACGTATATGAACCTCATACTCGTATAACCATTACAATGAAATTTCATTCTCGGTGTTGTAAAATTAAAATCTCATTATTTTATATATTACAAAGCAACCAAATAATTTTTAAACAAATAGATTATATTTAGTCCTAGACATTTCAACAGCTTCTCCGTGGACTTTGACTTCCCACCTCTGGATATCCTAGTCACAATGGCTGGATCAAGTCCAATAGGACCTAGTGGACTCGATCCAACCATTGCAACATCAATAATCTACGAGTATAAGTTATCTGTTACCTTAACGTAGTATTCACAATAATAATTAAATGGTAAGTCATACAATACATATGAGTACAACACATACAGTCAATTGAGTTCTTCTGAAATTAATAAATTTTATTTATCTACCAAGAAACTGTAAGTAAAATGAGTAAATTGAAAAACAGTGCGTAATCAGTTTTATTTATGTTGTTTATAGTTAAGGCATTAACGTTGTGGAGGTTTAAAGACATTGTAATTTATTTTTATCAAACACTGTTTATTCCACTTTTTTGTAACGGTATAACCCTACAGATTCGAGGCCCTAGACATTTCTAAGTCAGTACATCGATCCGAACATCTAGTAAACAGTTATATCCCAAAAATCTCTCCGCTCTTAGCTGAAATCGTCCCATGTATCCCTTACCCCTCAGTCCCCAACCGTTGAAGCGTGTATATCGGTACCAGTTCGAACAGAATTTAGTCTTGTTTGTGCTCCCCTGAAGATGAGGTAAAAATCTTGAAACCGGTAGGGTTATACCGTTACAAAAAAGTGGAATAAACAGTGTTTGATAAAAATAAATTACAAAGTTTTATTTATCTACCAAAACAGTTTACATAAAACTTGAGTGAATTGCAAACGGTACCAATAGCGACATTTATAGTCTAAAAGAACCTGGTAACTGTGGCAAGTACTTAAATGAAATATAATGTTATGTATACAGTAATTTCCTGGTCAAATACACAAATTGTGGGGTGCTGATTTTAAGTGGGCATAAATACTATCACGCCATATTATTCATGGAGTAGGTATTTTATTTATTTATTTTATTTTACGTGACAAGGAAAGATACAATAATATAATATTATAACAAGAGTTAAAAGGCATACATAAAAAACATATTCCTTTCCCACATATTGCTTATTTACTATGCTCAGGAATACCGTAGACTTGCTGGCTGACTAACTAGGAATTCCTGTTTATCACATCACATGTGTCAATTGAACACTCTCATCACTGAAACGAATATACAAAAACAATCTAGATATATGTGAGATTAGCACTTTCATAGTTCAAGGAAAAAATTTTAAAAACCAACAATAGTAAGATACCACAAATAATAACCATACTTAAACCACACCCAAATGAGAGGTAGAGAGAACATATTCAAACAGCTTTCGTCCATCCACATCTATAAATCTAGATATATTACTTTTCGTATTTCTTAACATTTCTTCAGTTTAAAAAAATCAACTATCCTCGACGATTTTCCTTAACTATGTAGCTCCACGCATTTCATTAATTGCATACATACGTTAGTTTTGTGAGTATTTCAAGATATTGTCAATGATTTAAACTCAATAATAGTAATGAATTAGGAAAAAGTCTCGGAGTGGTTCGTAAAACTACGATATTTGAGTAGATCGCAGTGATTTTTAATCAGTAAATGGCGCTAGAAATTAAAAAAAATGTAAATATAAAATTCACATGCCAAATATTAAAATCGTAACATATCTAAAAAAACATTTTTGTTAATTACAAACTTTTTGCAGTTACCTCATGATATAATAATAATACTCATATTCGGAAAAATATATCGTGACAAAACACACATTACAGTTTTGCGGTACGTTGAAGCAAAAAAAATCTTGTAAAACCAAACCACTAAACGCTCGAGTGTACAGATTAATAGTCCCCACCAAGTGAATGAAAATTCATTCTGTAAGATTGTTAGTAAAAAAACAATGGCAGCGAGCACTTGTAAAAAAATGCGCTCCAATCTCACAGAGATAATAAACCTTTGTTGGAGATAAAAAAAAGCATTCGAGCGAACGCCATGAATCACCCAAACTCGAGAAACACAAGCACTTGACACTATCTCTGTACCTGCAACCAGTATGACTCTATTGATTGCTCTGCAAAATGTCATTTCTTGGATGTGTTTACCTACTTAAAGAGAAAATTGTGAAAATTGAATAAAATCATGATTATTATTACAACTTGATTATACAAACCGGCGATTTTATTGAGAAATTATGAAAACATAAAATATAGACCCAAACATAAATTGTTCTCACCAAATATTTCTACAATATTCGTAAATCGTTAGGTTGCACAGGGTTGGGAATCAAGATGGACACTTAATAGACTCATTTAAACTCTCATTAAAACCAAATTGATTTTGATGATGATTTTTCTTGACTCGAGTATTTCCACGAATGTATCACAATGGTGTGTAGATTTTTTTTTATTTGAATTACTTTTTGTTGTCTTATTAATGTATTTATTCATTATTTTCTTATATTGTTGAACATAAGGTCTCACCATCAATGACGATTCGAATACGAAACTAATGTAATATTCAACTATGTGCCTCTAATCTTAACCTAGGCTTCAATAATCCAAAAAAGTAAATATATTACAGATAAACAAAGTAACACTTGATATACGGATATTGTAAAGTAACTATGAAACTTTTCAATTCATTTGTTACTTTCTTCATGTTTTGTTATAAGTACATTTACATAAGAACTCAGTCAGTGCACGATATCTATCAAATCAAATTGCTATCGGGCAATAAAACCTACTGCAATAGGGAAAATTATATCAAATAATAATTAACGGACTGGCTCATTCCGTCAAAAGTGATATGAAATCAGTTCGATGTTCATTACAAGAAAGTAACGCAGGAAAACCACAAGTAACTAAGAGAGTGTAAAACAGATAACATATATAAAAACATACGAGTATTAAATTTATTCTGACTGTGTTGACAGTCTATTAAAATTTTAGGAATGAATAATATATCATTTTCAAAATAAATAGAGTAGAATAAACAATATAACACCAATAAAAAAAGAAACAATAACATTTATATAAGAAAACAGTTTTTATACAAATATAATCGAAAAACAGTCCATTTTCGTGAGGTATTACTCGTATACTCCATACTTCATGCTCAAACTTAATTATAATAAGAAATATTACACCAGGAAATATTTTTTGAGAAAGAAAACTTAAAAGGTACAGAATAAAATTAATGGAAAAGAAAACTTTTTAAAATTCAAATACTTTTATTTATAATTGAAAATATATTTAATAAAAGCGGTCTCCGGATGGTAAATTTCACAATAAAAATCCTCATTATGAAAAGATAGTAAAGAAAAAAATAAATGGTTTCCTTGATATTTTTAAGGGAATCGTATTTTCCCTATCTTCCAATTTGAACATGCTTTTAACTTAATTACTTTTACAGTAGTCAAGATAATGAATAACAAACTTCCACAGCACTAAATAAGTTAATATATCGGTGTTAAAGACAGCTTGTGAAAAAAGTTTTCTGCAAGTCAGCAAAACTTCAAAACCTTGAGGTGTCCATTGCCAGAAGTGGCAGCTCTACCGGCGGAAGACTGCCGGCTCCATCAATCATAGGGCAGACCATCAATCATCGCATAGTTCCGCGGACTTGGTCGGCTTCGTCTGCAAGAAAGTTGGGAAAGCATCGCGTGTCGCCGGCAAGTCTACAGGGAAACTGGGTTGAATTTACAAAGTCAGATTCATCTAACATACGTGCGACATTTAAGAGGTGGAAGTCTTTTCCTTCGTTCAAATATTTGGTTTATGTTCCTCGAGGACAGTAAATTTTATACGAAAGTTTATTCTTATCAATCGATCCATCAATAAATTCGTATCAAACAACGGTTTAAATTAAATTGAAAAAAAAAGAGAAGTATCAATATTGTGTCGTTTACGTATTGGTCATTGTATACTGTTGCGAGTCATATCTACAAATTGAGAACTGTCTATCCAGTTTGTAAGTATAGTCTTGATGACACTGTGAATCGTGTTTTCTTCGGCTGTTCCCTGCGGAATCATTTTGACTTGATAAAATTATGTTTCGGTTCCCAATCCTATAAAATTGGCTAGCCTACTTACAATTATAATTAGGCCTATACAAATCTTCATTTTTTTAAATGAATTAGTTGAAACTTTGAACTATAAAAAATAGCAGGTAATTTTCTTATACAGAATGGCACAAGTCAATATACTATATTGTGGGTGGATTGCCTCAAAAAACGTTCGACCAAGCTTGCGTGAATACTTAAGACTTGCTCAATGTATTAATTTTAATGAATTGTTTAATATATAAGAATATATTATATGGATAAATTTACGAACACAAATAATAAATGAGAGACGTTTACATTTTATTCGATATCTATGTTATAATAATCACATCATAATTTTGATGAAAATCCGAGCATATTATAATGATTCATTTCACATATTTATACGAATGGTAAAACTTTCATGAATTGAAACTTGCAGAAAATCTCTTTACGAGTTGTCTTTAACACTAATATATTCAAGGAAACAGTTCTTAATAAAGTTGTCAAGTGTCAGTCCTAAAGGTAACAAATCAGTGCCAAAGATGAAATAAGTTTTATTCGATATTTTACAATTTTTTTAATAGGCAGCCCAGCCCACCCACACAGGAATGATTTGTGCCACCACATCAAAGCCAAAAATGTAATTTTAATATTAGACCAACGCAATATGCAAATTAATTATTTTTCCCACAATTCAGTCCATCCTTCATATAGAATGATTTGAACCAATCAACGATTGAAAATGGAAATAAAATCATATCGCGTGCTTCTACATAATAAGTGAGTTAAACTATTTAAATAAACCGGACATGGGAAATGTTATTTCACAACTAATTATTTAAGTTCTGATTTATTAAATTCAAGAGTAGATTAAATATTTATTATATATATTTGTGTCATTTTTGTTTCGCGTTCGTAAGCGTATACACTTTATTTAGAAAGCCACCCTCCGCGTGAAACACAAACTTTATCACGGGGTTGGGTCACGTTGTTTGTTCATCTATGTTGGGTAGTAACTCCCCCCGTGACCCATTGTTGTACAGACTGGATGCTTGTCAGCCAATACATGCTGTACTGCGAACTTTGCAAAGAACAATCGAATCCACAAAGAACAGGCGCTGACACGAGGTCTGAGGAGAATTTATTGTGATTGTCATGTATCATTGTTTATCATTCATTAATCACAAGTTTAGTCCGAAAACAGAATTTATCTATCAAATATATATTTTACAAGACATCCAATAAAAATTCTTAACAAATCTAGATACTTTTAGATAGCATCTGAAATAATAATTCAATGAGCCCATTATCACCTTAAATTTGAAAAGAAATACACATACATACCATCACGCCACTTCCCTGTCAAGGTAGGCAGAGAAGACAGAGCGCCGGACTTTCTTATTGCGATACGTATTTCTTTCTACATCCATACAACTCTAAGATTTCTGTGGATTTTACATATCCTTATTTCAAAATATCATTCACTTGTTCCAACCATACTTTCCTTGGGTTTCTTCTAATAGGCCTTCAACGCATATTTGCATTGTATATATGTGTTGTTATTATTTCTTCATTATTCGTTCCGCACGCCCAAACAATCTCGTTCTCTCCTTTACCTTGCTTAATAAATCATCCTTAATTTCACATGCATTCCTCATTACTTCATTCCGTATTCTGTCATACTTGGTCACCCCATGTATTATTCTCATTGCACGCATTTATATTATGCACGTCCACGTTTCACTATCATGCATCAAAGTTGGTACTAAAATACTGCTATAGACTACCAATTTAGCAATTATTTAAAAAATATATTTATTATTACCCAAATCATGCACAATCCCACTGAAAATATTTTTTGACAAATACACATTAAGTAATAAAAGACTAATAGAATGGAAATAAAACTTTAAGATATCATTAAAAAAATACGTATAAATCAATAAGTAATTAGTAATTAGGTAAGCGTTATTTTAAATATGTTGGGCAGCGACCCAAGGCCGCGAGTGGGCGTTCAGCAGCGACCCCTTTGACATCTAATATAGTTTCAAAAGATTGGGTTTGATGTAAATATGCCCAGCTTTTGGGTGTTTCAATGAAATTGTGTAAATATTTGTTTTGCTGTTTGTCAAACCTCACAAACGACTATAACCTGGATTGTTTACGTGCGTTTATATGTGAATATCGCGAGTGTAGCTCGCCTAACAACCTTTGTGAGACGAATAATATAGACAGGTTATCTTGCTTAGAGTAAAATTATGTAAACGTTTAATTAAATTAAATTAAATTGATTTACATAAAACTATGAAGAGCACAGAAGCGTTCCACAGCAACACTCGTGGAAGATTTTCCAGGCTGATCCCAGCACTTGGATGTCATCGGTGCTAGATTCAAGATTATGAATCACAATTAACTCCGCCAGGATTCTTTTGACAAAAAGATCAAGGGCGGTAGAAGATATTAAATGTTCAAAAGTATAGAATGAGTAGAAAATGCGAAATGAGGCATAATCACAGTTCTCACATCAATACCCAATACAAGAATCCACGACCATAAAGGTGACTGGATCCTGGAATTTCTCTCCATGTCGGGCTCTATAAACTAAATACAATTTTCAGTTCAGTTACTTGCTAAATATTGTCAAACATGAAAACTTCGTTCTCACAAAATATTTTTTTACTTTCTATATCTAACAGTTAAATAAAACGAAAGAATTTCATATTTAGCCTTTTGATGGCCGGGAAGAGCTCTTGAGATTTGAACATCAAATCCAAGATAGTGAAGTAAGTGACGTGATGAGTCCAGGGATTTTTAAGCATTCGTCTGAAGACCAAGATAAAATGATATATTTTATCTTTGAATATTTAATTTCATTTGTTCTGAAATCACTTAGTAAATTTGTTAAACAAAAATCCCTTTGATCCAATAAAACTGAACTTGTCACATAACACGAAAAGCCTGACAAGAGTCATTGAGAGGCCGAAGAAGAGGCAGGTTATTGAAATGTAAAAGAGTCCCTTTGGGCGCGCCACGGTGCTGTGGATTACAATTGACAGCTGTCAACGAGATGTCGGCGCCAATAAAGGCAAGGTGGATGGAGCGTGGGGCTGTCTTGCTCAACCGAGCGCGCGTTCACCCTGGCTGGAGTGGGGTTGACAAACATGGGAAAGTTGACCCGAAGGTGAACGTAAAAACTTATTCATAAACGTAAATACTTTTAGGTTTTATATATTTACAATACATGAAAAAAGTATGCAAATACTCATAAATCAATCTAAAATATTAAATAATTACACAATTAATAAGAAACAATGACCTCTGAGGTCTAGTAAATAAGACCTCTGTCTTCCGATCCGGGAGTTTTGAGTTTAATTCCCATTAGAACCTAATTTATTTTAATTAGGGTTCCAGACTGCTTTTCACTTAAGGCCTCATTAACATTTTTTCTGGTTAGTTGGAAGAGATTTCTACATGCATAACCCACCAGGCTGTACTGTACGCAACTAAAGTGAAATGTAAATATGTAAACAATACAATATAATACGAAAAATGGAATATTTCAGTACTTCAAACAAGAGTGTTCAGGGTTTAGGAAAAAAATGTACTGCACGAGTAGTATAACATTCTATATAAATATTCTGTTGAAATTATTCACTTTACATAAAAACACATCATTACACTAGAAATAATATCAAGTTTTGTAATATAATAGATGAAACTTTGTTGGACTGTATTGTGAACTCCGTGAAAACAGGAGCGAACTGAAGAGCCCAGACTCTAAGGCACAAGAGAATAATAAAACACTTAGAAGAGGTTAAGTCTGCCTTCTCCTCTCATTTGGTTTTCTATCTCACAGCCAGATGTTTAGACTGTTCGACTACGCCAGTGTTAGGATTAAAAAGCTCGCTGAATATCCTCAAATCCTGAGCGACATGAGCACAAACGTGAATTAATTAACGCGCACCACTGATCAGCATTCAGAGAACCCGACAACCAAAGTCAAATATGATCAAAACATAATTTATGAACCAATACATTTTCACATCTACCAAAAAGTTCTTTTTAATATAATATACATAGATTTTTACAAAAATGTTTGTTACCCCTCAGGATATGAGTAGTATCACTTCAAAACAGGGTGAAAGGGTATTTCAGGTAACACGGATTCTAGGTTTGCATTTTTAAAAGGGTATATCCTGGAAATTTTATCCGGGGAAAATTCCGGCCCGTAAATGTTCTGGGAAGCGTGGAATCAAGTTAAAAGGTCAAAAGGAAGAGATTTTTGAACTTGGGTGTAAAAATTAACGAATTTTTCCAGTTTTCAACATAAAGGTTATGAAAGAGCATTGCTAGTTCCTTAAAAGTATTAATCAAGATAAATATATACAAATTATTTTGCATAATTTTCAACATTAAGGTTATAAAAGAACATTATTGGTTCCTTAAAACTAATAAACAATATAAAACATATATTGGGTGTTAACATAAGTTTTGTCCGTTTTTTTTCCAAATGAAGAGAACAAGAGGAAACAACAAAAAAAAAATTACAACAAATTAGTCAATAATGTATTCTCCTTCGTTATTTACAACTTCTTGCTAACGTTCTACAAATTTTTCAATGCCTGTGCGATAAAAACCATCGGGTCTTGACTCGAGAAATTCGTCTAACCATGTCCGCAATTCGACGTCATTATTGAAGGAAACGCCGCGCAAATTGTTCAAAAGCGACCGGAAAAGGTGGAAACCGACGGCGCGAGGTCTGGAAAATATGTAAGGTGCGACAGGACTTCCCAACCATGCGTTTGAATGGCATTTTTCGCAATGTTGGCGATATGAGGGCGGGCGTTATCGTGTTGCAGAATAACGCCATATTGACGATCCGGCCTTTTTTGTTGAATTGCAGTGTTGAGCCGCTGCATTTGCAGAATGTATAGCTCCGCGTTGACTGTCTGATTGCATTCAAGTATCTCGTAGTGGATGACGCCTTGCCAATCCCACCAGATGCAAATCATCGTCTTGTCCGGATGCAAACCTTGTTTCGCTCTGGGCGTTGCTTGTTGACCATAACTCACCCATTCTTTCCGTTTCTTCATATTCACATAAAGGCACCATTTTTCATCACCAGTAATGATGCGGAAAAGGAACCTTTGCTTGTGGCCATGCGTAGCTCGATGACGCGCGAGCAAACCAGCAGAAATTGTCGAACGTTGATTTTCGTCTACTTGACATTCCATTTTGAAGGCTTGTAATCAAATAAAATAATATATGTAACGTAAAAGCAAACACAATATCTTGTAGAGCAGAACATTTTCTTTCGAATGACGTATAACCTTTACCATTTTGTTTTACTTTTGGTGCTCATTTTTAAATTTGAAAAAAACGGACACAGCTTATGTTAACACCTAATACTTAAATATGTGGAAAAAAATACAATATTTCATAAAACTACATGAAACAATTTTTATTCTATGTTTTTTTTTTGTTTTTGTTCACCATCTATTTTACTCGAAAACTCCTTATGAAATTCAAACATTTCACTTCTAGAAACACCACATAGGTCGTTTTGTGATGTCAGAGGAAATAAAACAAAGTATTCGTATACATATATGTGTATATCGTAAATACAAAATATTTTCTGAACACTTGATACAAATAAAAATTTGGTAAAATGTTTAATTGTAGAGTTTACAAGAAAAAAAACGGTTACATATTTATACATACTCGTATATTTATTTTTAACGGCCGCAGCTTTTAAAAATACCATACAAAAATTATACAAAACACCAAACATCAAACCAATGAACAATCGAACAAACCTCAAAACATCACGTAAGAAAGAATAAAAAACAACAAAATAACAAAAAAAAAATTATTAAACATCTTTGTGTTTCTGATAATGAAACCAAACATTTGATGGTTTTTGGAACAACAATTTTAAGGTGGTTAGCATAATAAGTGTTACTCACAGACCTTAAAGACTATTCTCTTCAATGGTTTGATGATGATATTGTAAGTGTAGATATATCTAATGCCTTTTTGCGTATTGAAGTTTTCGTCATACGTTAATTTATACGAGTATTAAGAGAGAGATCACTCTGGGAATGCCAGTCTTGCAGAAGTTCGAATTAGTCTGCAATATATTGAAATCATCAACATTATTCACAACTCGAAACACTTTTAAATCATCGGCAAAGAAAACGAACTCGGTGTTTTTCAACCCAACTGATATATAATTTATAAATATGTTGAACAATAGAGGCTCAAGATATGATCCCTGCGGCACTCCGGATATATCACTAAAATGCTGCCACTTGAAAACGATTAACGCGTTAACCAGCAACTCTATCGCCCATATAATATTCAACCCATTTTGAAAAAGATCCGAAAATCTCAAAAGCCGACAACAACAATCCATGATTGAAACTGTCCAATGTCTTACTAAAATCAGTGGAAACAGAATTGACCAGAGTTCTCCTCCAGCCCCGTCGTAGTGTATTCAGTAAAAACATCAAATTGGTAGATGTTGATCTTTTACACGTGAAACTATGTTGTTTAGAGATAATAACATTCGTAAAGAGGGGGCCAATAACATTTAAAATGTTTATTTCAAACAACTTGACCAACATCGACATTGTCGTTATATGTACATTTTGACTATCACCGAATTTGAGTATTGAAGAGGATAGCATTAAATTCGATCTTACACATAAAAAATACAGCTAATCTTTCTTATTATTATATTAGAACAAAAATAGAATAATAATAAAAATATTTCTAAAATTCGTTCAATAATTCCACACATTGGATAAAAAAATCAATATTGTTTTCCTAATTCTACACGGTGTTTTCAATAAATATGTTTTTGTCACAAAAGGCTTAGTACGGGGAATACTTCATACAATATAGTCTGATTTATTTCTTTCGGAAGTATCGAAATTCACACAAAGAGAACACGGCCGACTTTCAACGCCAGCGCCGGTCAAATTATTCCTGGGAAAATATTATGTAAAGGTAAAGAAAATATTTGAACAGTTGCTTTTCGGCTACTGAACGGAAATGTCTAAATAAATCATTTATTTAGCACGCGGAAAATAAAATAAAAAGAAACGAGGGAAACACTAAGGAAAAAACAAACAATTTTGAAGGAATAAACGTACGAAATTAGCCAGCAGTAGGTCTTGAAGCGAAAAATTATTTGGGTTTAGGCCATTTTTTGTGAATAAACTTTCTACTTATTCTTTTATACTCTGTAAGAATACAAAAATTTAATAATTCTTGAGAATATAAATCTACGATAGACATCTGAGCTAAAGCTGGCAGACATTGCTTGATGGATCACATTATAAATTATTACGTACGTTGGGAGCTTTCGATGAATCCTTTACTTTTATCAAAGAAAAAGCTAGTTTGGAAATGATCGGTGCGTAGGACTAAAGGATCACTTAATGATTTTAAATTAAATAAATAAACCATACGCATGCTTAACAACCAGTCAAGTCCTTGGAAAATCGATAACAAAGTGTGAAGTATAAAGAAACACTTGTTACGGATAAAACAGTTCCCGACAATATAAGAAATTACCAACAAAATCGAACGACAAGGACATAGAAAAAAGTCTCATATAAATTATGAAACACAATTGAATGTGAAAATGAGGAAGAGAGGACAAAAAAATAAGAAAACTTTCTGGAAATAATGAATAAAACAGTATACTAGAACAGAAATACGTTAATAGTTTTTTTGTTAGTTAAGTAAATAAACCAGAACTTAATAAGGAAAGCAAATTATGGCAAGTAATATGAAACAGAAGGAACTCCGATCAGAAAATTAGGTAATGCACATTTAACCATTTTAATAATATATCAACATTATTTTTAACCCACATCACTGGTAGAACTTCAGATATCTAATCCATTTTTTTAAAACATAGTAAACAATTTTCCAGACAGGCAAAAGGCTAAAAAAATGTGGTAAAAAAGAAACAATACGAAATAAAAATGAAACGCATCTGTACGGAAAAGATTCCTAAAGTGGAAAGCGGATACACAGATAAAAGCAGGTTGTATGGCAGTACGCAGTCTGCGGGTGGAAAGCCATCAATCTTCATTTCCCAGCCGGCAACAGCGAGGGATGCTTCAAGTTCCGTAGCTGTGGCAGGCGTTGAGGTGTGGCGTGGTGTCATTGTTGTCGAGTGGCCGACACCCTCCGAGGTGTGGCAAGACTTCATAAAACAACAAATATTGTACACAAATAGAATTTATTGAATAGTGCTTCTCAATTTCAAACAAGAATGTAATTACACTAAGAGATATAACATAAATTTACCCTTATGGAATATATTAATTTTAAGGTCAAACATTTTGAAATGGCACCTTAATAGTAAACAATTATTGAACAAAGGATATTAAAAAACCAAAAAAGTTTCCAATAGAGCAATTTGTGTCGATGGAGTGGTCTGCATAATGAAGATGCACTTAGAACAGAGGTTTCCAACTTTTGTCTAATAGTGGTACCCAAAACAAAATAATTTATCTTTGCGGCACTTATCCTACTTTTTTCTTATTCAGTGCATACATATTTACAAAAAAAACTAGTACAAAGATATCAAGTAATATTACGGGTATTCCCGCCTCTTTTGCACTTGTTGTACTTTTATTGAAGCTCAACGTGCAAGAGTAATTCAATAGACAAATTTGATAACTAAGCAATCGATAAATTCAAATAATAACATGATGTTTTGGCTTTGGTTGAATGGTTTAGTTCAAAGTCAAGAATGTAATTCGCGGCACTCTTGGAATATCGTTACTAGGGTGCCGGAACACTCCAGTTGAAAGCCATTGATTTAGAGGATAATATGTAGGTTTATAGAAATGTATTAAAAACAGTTATCTTTTCTGGAATTCATCAAGGTGGTCTTAAGTTCTTCATTCATGCCCAACAAATCCTAGTGCATGGTAAGTCATTTCACATTTTCTCCTTGAGTTTTGTCTGAAATATTCATATCAACAATCCATTTCAAGTTTTATGTGGAGAATTCAATTCATCCTCGAATTTCGGGTTTTACCTGGAGTATTCACTTAAAAATCTGATATCGGGTTTGTCTTGAATTCAAGATCCAATCAAAAACAGTGTAAGGAGTAATTGTTTGCAAATTTTTAAACTTGGGCAAACACAGTTTAGACAGATAGCAAGATCTAAGATTGAGATTCGGATAGAAAGTTCCAAGAAAAGACAATATTGAATAAATTTTGTAACGAATATAGGGTACAGAAATACTGAATTGGATAGAAATATAAAAAACAATGTTCATAAAATAAATAATATACCCATTCACATCATAGATTTTCGAAAATTAAAAACATTACTATACTTCCACCGCTGAAAACGAACGAACACAAGGTACACTATTTACGTATTGTGTTTTGGGTTCAAAATAGCGTTAACAAAACGACACCTAAAATGACCACATCCGAGAGAAGCGGTGACAGTCCACGTAAGAACACGGACCAGTGAGTCGTGAAACGCGCTGGACCACGAGGGAGGATGGACCTAGGAAAAACGGAGAATGGCACGGTCATTTACCGGATTGTCCGCGCCCAGTCTATCGGAATGAACCGTGGTTATATTCATCTATTATATATATTACGTCTAAAGGTCAGGGAAAATAGTGCGATAAATATTACATTGTAGGTGAAATAATAACGGAAACAAGAATTATTATATTGTATTTGGTACAAGGTAAATCTATGACTCACGCGACTATTGTTAATTCTAATTTTGTACCAAAAACATAACATTTGGCATTGAGTTAATAAAGATTAGGTTAACTCGTATGAATTAACTGGCCGTAATGGTCTACTTGTTGTGGTTTTAGAGTCATTAGTAAGTTCGTTCTTATAGTTTGTACACTGTTTAAATCGTTTATAAACCTTAAATCTCGGAAAGAAAAAATATTTCAGCAAACTTTATAATAATGATTCATAGATGACTACAATGTGAAAAACCAGTCAGGATTTTGGTAATGGTAATGTTTCTGCTATTTTGACAAAAATATAGACTGTTACAATTCAATATCGTTCGTGCAAAAGAATTCTTTAGAATAATAATAAAAGGACAATTTACACAGCGTCATTTAGAGAGCAAACTCCTCAGGATCACTAAAACTCGGGATTCGAATCCAATATTATTGACATACTCGTATTAAAAATATTAGAAATTAAATATATATAAGTTGAGTGTTAATATAGGAAGGTAGTTGCTGCGACCAATTATATTACGAAGTTCCCCATATCTGTCAATGTTTAGTAAAACATATTTGGCAAGAAAAATAGAAAAATTACCAAGGGAAGACGAACTACGAAGAAACCTTTATAGATCCTCTGATATGTGATAGTTAGACATTCTGCTTTAGGTGGAATGTAGTGTATCTGTGTAGTGTTCACATAACATACGATCATAAATTTTGGTAAGACTTCCCAAAAAGGGTTGTATTCAAGTTGTATCGGACGTGTGCCGTTACATCGTGTGTGTGTGTGTGTATGTGACATGAAAAGGACACTGTGTGTAGATCTGTATTATTAAACTTGTTCTTGTATAATCATATGTCCTTGTTTGTATATGTTATAATTCAGTCTATGTTCCTGTATTTGTATATGTAAAATGCTATATGTTCTTGTATTCCATATGCTATATTATGTCATATTTGTATGTAAATATGTATGTCTGTTTGACTCCGATCGCATTCGCGACCGCATTGGAAATATGTAACTTGCAAAGCGGTGCGATCGGGGGTAGGTCCGGGTTCAGTCGGCGTAAGCATGGCCCAGACCCCGAAAGGTGTCGTATTTCGCGGGCAATGGGCGCGTGTGACGGCCGACTGACCATTAATATAGAGGGGACCCTAATTTTGAAATCACTTCTGTGTTGAAATATATTACCACTACTTACAATCTCAGTAACTGTGTTTTACTTGAGACCCGCTACCCGACATCAAGCTGCCTGAGAGGAATCTCTCCCTGCTCTTCTTCTGCTGGATCTTCGAAACGGAATTCGCTACCTCGATTCTCGGAGCGCGACGCGGCAACCAACAACCTATATACAGTATTTGTACCTGTCCGGTACACAAGTGCTCCCTAAAGCTGCACGCTTCACCCATATCTCTAACACTGAAGCTGACAAATATTGATCAAATTGAAATATTACTCGAGAAAACGAACATTAGCTAAAATATCATCAATTCATTAAATATTACGCAATAATAATATAATTTTTGCAATAACAAATTAAATACGTTAAAATGACGAAAAATACAATTTTATCGACTAAAACTAATCAAGATATAGACTATAAATACAATGAAATGTTGTGCACAGCTTCAGGAATACCTGAGTAGCCAAAAATCTAATAAATCACATTTATACCATCGGAAATAAATGTCTTACGATGTATAACTAAGAAAACACAGACACAAGATAAGAAATACAGAAATAAAAATAATGTGCGAAACCGAAAATATCGTGCAATAGGGAAGGCAGAGAAGTTATTCCTCGTAAAGTATCTCATGGTTACCCCCGAGTAAATAATGTTAATTATTATTCCTGATAATTCATATTTTCAAAGCTTGCATATTGTGCATTACGATAAAAGTAAACAGCGCAAAAAGGTTAAGAATGGACAAGCATCATAATGGAGGCATAACTCAGAAGATTTAAATCAGAAGCTCTTCAAATAAGTATAGTTTGATATTTAAAACCCATTTAGTCATGGACAACATTCATTCGTATTCTCCACTCCACGCGTGTCTCATTGAAAGTTCAATTTATTTGAATGCCGTCCGTTGTCAATTCCAGTCAACACACTGTACATGTTATGTACATACTCGTAGATACAAACAAACAGAAAGATGCTGCGCCTATAAGGCCATAGTGGAAGTAGAGTTTAATTGCCCTTCGGCACAGTGTAAACATTCGGTGCCAGCAGCTGCAGCGTTGACGGATGATGCAATTACACACATGCGACAGTTTTAATTGACTGATAGAATGCAACACTGCTGATTCGTTCACACAAGCACTGCACCACATAACTGTTGAAGAATACAAGTAAATATTTTCAAAATACTGCCAAATTTTCGTTTCCATTTTTGGATCATCAATTGTTAATTATGCCATGCGTTTCCACCAGGAAGCAACAGGTTACCCTATCATTCGCACCAATCACATTAAGTCCAGAGCATGTAGTCTCAATATTCGCAGAAATTAGAGTGTATTTTAAGTCATGTATAGTCCCACAATCACATTAAATGCTATTTTATTTTAAGAAACTCCACCTCTGGATGTTCAGCCTGAATCTAGGCATCCCTACTCACAGTCTATTCAGGGTTCTCTAAGTAAACCAAGGCAATTTGGTCTCCATTTTAACTTGTTTAATGGACTGTATATTGGACTGACGTCTGATTTCAATCGTTGACCAGGCAAGAAAAAGGACTAACCTGGAATGGATGTCTGGTCTTAACAAATCCTTGAAACACACGTAGATTAGTGAGAATTCTCAACTTTAAGCACATAAAAACATACGTCAACGTGCAGACTGCTCGAGCTTGTGATTCTACCGGGTAAACAAACTATGGTAACGTCTTAAGTCCCTTGAAGATTAATCAATCAATAATATATGGACACTATCGTCGACCAATCAAAGACGATGTGAAGAGTCAATGAACCGATATGGATGTTGCTGATCTAAGAAATTGGACTAAGGGAACGTGCCAACAATTACACTACCAAAAACCAAATGCGTATTTTTTACAAATCGGAAGATCTTTTAATAACATTTTTTTCTTGTATCGTAGGTCGACTGTAATTTAAAATACTTCTTTTCTTTTCATTTCAATTTTTTTTGAAGCATTTTTTTTTTTTTAAGCATTTTTCGCTATCATGACTTGATTTTCTAATTACTATTTCTTTAAAACTAAACCGTCAAAACAAAATTCATATTTTCAATAGTTCCATTGTTCAGTTTGAAGAAAATAATTAAGGATTCAGCTTATAAAAAGAATCAATTAAGAACATACATTCCAGACACTTCCACAAGTCATGCTTCTCGTGTAATGAAGGAAGATTGTCTGAATGATGAAGGCCATTTGACTCGTGAATAAAATTGAGTTAATTAACGAAACCTTCAGCGTTCTGAGCTGAACGTAATATTTACAGACGATTCAATTACTGCCGAATGAATAGCCTATGATAATGAGCAATTAATTTGACAACAAAAACAGACTGAAAAAATATGTTTACAATACTCGAATTGTTGATATTTGTCCTTACTGTTGGAGATATTTTTTTAAAAGAATGATTTTGATTACATAGAACAAAAGTGAGCTTAGAACTATGTAAATCCTTAAAGCTATTGCAAGCAAAACACTTAGTGAAGTAGAAGTGAAGTAAAAGATATTGTAAGATGGGGTAAAAACCGCAAAAAACACTGGTGAAGTCATGTAGAAAGGATAAATAATACAAGAGTTCCTAACGTGGTACTCGTAATACATGATATGAACGCTGGCAATCTACCTCCAAAAAGATAGAAATATATCTGGGAATCAATATTTTATAACAGGCAGTCCTGATGATAACATACCACAGATCTAACTTAACCCTTTTAATCCCAGCATATTTTGCATAAAATGTGCGAAAAATCCCAAGCACTTTTTGGCAAAGTATTGTAGTTTATATTTTATTTTTTATCTCAGTTAATATTTAGTTTTAAAGCCTAATTTTTTGTGGATTCCTCCCTGTAGTGTAAAATAATAAGTAATTTTCATAAAAAATACTTTTAAATATTTTTTTTATTCAACATAAAAACTTGTATGAAAACTTTGAGGCCGATGATCGGCCCCGTGGGATTTTTCGCCTATACCAGTTGGGCCGACAATCGGCCACGTGGGATAAAAAGGTTAAGAGAAAAAATATTTTAATTCTTCTTCTTAATTTTATTTTAGGCCTGTTGGTCTGTTATGGTCCTGCATCATTGTTTGTCTCTTGCGACGTTGACTGCCAGCTGTCTTTTCATCTTTTGGGAGGTCGTCCTGGAGGTCTTCTTGCTTGGGGGATACTGTCCCTGGCCATTCTAACGGCTCTTGGTTCCGCCATTCTGGATACGTGTTCGTTCCAGAACCTTCTTCTCTGTCGTCCCCATCTGACAATATCTTCAATTTCGCACGTCCTTCGGATTCTATCACGAAGGGTTTTGCCAGCGATACTCCTGAGTACCTTCATTTCGCTGGTTCGAAGGAGATTTTTGGTTCTGACAGTGTCGGCTCTGGACTCTAAACTGTATGTCATTATGGGGCGGACACAGGTCTTGTATATCCTCACCTTGCTTTGGATGTTCATATGCTTGTTTTTCCAGATAGTGTTCTTTAAACATCCGGAAATAGCTGCGGCTTTTTGTGATTGTTCAAGCACTTCGCCATAGAGGTCATTATTGCACATTATGTTAGCACCCAAGTATTTAAATTTTGTTACTTGTTCAATCGGTGTGTCGTCGATCGCCACACTGCATCCAACTTGCTCTCTGGCTAGAGTCATGCATTTAGTCTTGCTGATGGAGATAGACATGTTGTATTTTTTGGAAGCAGTGTGGAATCGATGTAGCGTTTGTTGCAGGTCTTCCTCTGATTCGGCTATGATGGTGGCATCGTCAGCATAGCATATGATGTTTAGCATATTGTCGCCCTTCTTATATCCCAGGTCAAGTTCGGCAACTTCTTCTATAATTTTATCCATAACCAAGTTTAATAGAAATGGGCTTAAACTATCTCCTTGTCTTACTCCGGTTGGTGTTGGAACGTCATTAGAGAGTTCTCCGTCTACGCAAATTCTTGTGGAGCTATTTAGGTTTATGTCTCTAATGGTTTTGGCGATGGAGGGTGACACGTTCCTTTCGAGCAAAATACTTATTACATCTTCTAGTTTTAAATTTTGATAGAAGGATTCCACATATATTTTTCAGTGTTTTACAGGAATGTTTTCGCCGTTTTAATTATGTGTTCAATTTTTTATATCTTTTCAATTTTGCTGTTGATTTCTATTTTTTATGTGATATATTTTAAAGTTTATTTGATTGCTATTTTTATTTGAATTTTGTTTTTTTATATGATTTGTGTATGCGTCAATAACATCAGGTACGCAGATGATACGGTTGTTCTGGCAGACAGTATTGACGACCTTCAAACGCTTATAGATAGAATTCATGAAGCCGGTGTGAGGCTGGGGCTGAACATGAACGTGAGTAAAACTAAGTCCATGGTGTTTGGCACGCAGGAGCACGTCTTACATTGAACGGTGCTGATATAAAGAGAGTTAAAAAATTTAAATACCTCGGAAGTATCCTAGTGGAAGACCTCGACCCAGAAACCGAAGTCAAGTGCAGAATTGAATCATCTCGTGCGGCTTGTAATAAAATTAGAAGCGTATTCTGCGATGATAACCTAAACTTGAAACTTCGACAACGGTTAGTCAAATACTACGTTTGGTCAGTGCATGCATGGAGTGGAATCATGGACCCTCAAAGTTGGTAGTATGAACCGACTGGAAGCATTCGAAATGTGGATGCACCGGAGAATGCTACGAATACCCTGGACGGATATGGTCAGCAACACAGGGGTTCTTCAAAGAGCCAAAGTTGATAGAGAGTTGCTGACTAATATTAAAATCCGAAAACTGTCCTACTTGGGTCATGTACTTAGAAAAGCAAAGTACAAATCACTGCACCTGATCATCCAAGGCAAAATGGAGGGTCGAAGAGGTGTTGGCAGGAGGTAAATCTCCTGGCTCCGCAATATACGTGATTGGATTGGTATAAGGAGCATCGGAGATCTTTTTCGGACTGCCGGGGACAAATATGTCTACTCTCAGGTGATATTCAACGTTGTGGGGACCTGACATGACACTGGGAAGAAGAATTTATGATTTGTATTGAAATTTTATTTGATTTTGCTGGCGACCAAACATGCGCTTGTTTGGTCCCCTGAATGAGCAGCCCTACGATGACGAAAATTCACCTCTGATGAAGAAGTGAAGACAGCGGTGCATTCGTGGCTTGCAGCTCAGCCTAAAACATGTTTTAATGACAGAACATTAAATCTTGTTGACAGGTGGACAAAGCGTATTGAAAAGTAAAGAGATTATCTGAAAAAATTATGTATGTCTTTTCTAAAAGTTGATTCAAACAAATTCTACATTATACATCCGCCAGAGTGCGGATAATTTTTGACTCACCCTCGTTTATGTGTCATCATTAATTTAAAAGTTAATTTACATATCCTACGCATGATCTATCATGACAGTGAGATCGGCAATAGTAGAAGACAATTATTTTTCAGGATAACTAAAAAAAAAAAAAAAAAATTTATTCACAGCGTTGCTGCCCGAAATGTACAGAATCGCTAAGTATTTTAATACAACGATGGAATATCAATGTCCTCAAAGTGTCAATTTTAACTGTCACATTAACTAAAAAAATGTTATAAAGAAAATTATTTGAAAATGTAAAATCCATGTCGATAGGAGTGCAAAACAACTTTACAACCGTAGCATAAAAAAATAATAAAATGATCGAGAGTAAGAAACGTATGAAAGGGTGATTTCTTATGATCTATTGATGGACGTCTATCAAAAAAGTAGAAACTAGTCTGTTTTATGGACGGGGGCACTTAACGTCGGCGCTGAAAGATAACTTTTATGGGTAGAGATGATCAAAGTACCGTTTACACAACTCTTAGACACCCAGATCAATTAATGTTACGCATACTTAACAAGAGTTAAAAAACATAAACCAAATTTAAAAAATCAAGTGTAGTAAGCCAAATAACTCCGCTGTCAAAAGAGTTTTAATGACAAAGATGTCCTGAATGGAGTTAAAAATTGCGTCTTTAATATTATACTATTATTCAGTGTTAAATAGTTTGGTTTCATTGTATGAAAATACTCGTAATATGTTTTAGGCTGTCTGCGAAGTATACAAACAGGTCCAGTTATCTCGATCGGTCATTATAGGGGTTATTCCTGTCGAGGTCGGAGGATTAGTCAATACGAAGGGCTACTCTGGAGAAACTATTTAAGGTGGAAATAATTAAGCGAATCAGATCGCGAAGACGATCACCACTGAATCAAGGCTTCACAGGGTGCTTCCAGGAGCTTGACTATGAATCGTTCTTCTAGATGAAGGATGTTTATCAAAACGAGAGTATTATCTCATCATCCTCAGACATAATTTGGACGAGAAAGAAAGTCGTCCTTGAGAAGAAGTCTACTCTCTTAACGGCGCTATATAAATTGTCATTTTATTATTGTAAAGGCTTTACACTCTTCTCTTTTTCACAATTTGATTATTTTGGTCGTACTACGATATTTTTAGTTGACTAAATTCGAGTTTATAACTATGTATTTGAATTTAACACCGGATGTGCGTCACGGGAAAAAAATATAAAATAATTGTTGGGTTTCTTTGAAAGATGAAACCACAAACGCATGCCACTACCATGTGATAATGGACACGCTGTCGTTACGGCACGACATAAAACAACCATTCGATTCTATGGATCCAACAATTTATCGCGGTTAACCGATTCTGCATCAGTTCCGAAACTATAATTTGTTCGTTTAAATCATTTATAGGGGATATAACATATAACACTTATAATAATTTACTATAAGATATTTTTTATGAAGAAACTGGAAAATATGAGATGCTGTAATGAGTGTATGGCGTCATGTTACATGGAATGACACTGATAAGAGTAGATATACTATGGAGAATTGATTTTAACGTTCAAGAGCGACTGGGCGTTTACTATAGGGTGGCGCAACAAGAACTACAATTTTAAATTTAAATTAAGTTCTGTAATCATGTACCGCTGCATGATTAATTTATAGGTTATGTAGATGACGTATATCTATTATAAATATTATACGTTTGACAGCTGAAAAATGGCGGCAAATTTAAAATTGTAATTATTGTTGCGCCACCCTATGAAACAATATCTTCGGTCAATGGAAATCAATGTCGTGACATGATTCAAACTTTTTGTTGGCATCAATTGAACGATTTGGATTAGCAAAACACGTGGTTCCAGCAGGATGGAGCTACTTGTCAAACTGCTGATGAAACAATGGCTTTATTGCTGGAAAAGTTCTCCAGCCGTGTAATTTCGCGTCGTGGTAATGTGGATTGGCCGCCACAATCCTGTGATTTAACCCCTTTAGATTTTTTCTCTGGGTTTATGTTAAATCTCAAGTGTTCGCCAAAAATCCAAAAACCATCGATGACCTTAAATCCAACATCAATCGGGTCATTGCAGATATACGAGTATGTATCCATTTATGTGAATCCTTTATTAAAAATTTTGCTCTAAGAGTCGTCATCTGTAACAGGGGCCGAGATGGCCATTTGGCCGATATCATTTTCCACATATTTTTCATGTGCACTAATTACATTGATACCAATAAATATGAACATTTAAAAAAACCTTGTTTTTCTTTCTTTCATTGGTTTAAAAATTACAGTTCTTGTTGCGACACCCTATATAATATTCGACACACTTGACACTACTTAAAACCAATCAATCTGAATAGACACCGAGTAGGGCTGGCTAGATGTAAGGTTAAGGAGATGGGGTTTCTTGAACGAACGTAGCATTAAATATGATTTCGGCGATATACACATACTATTATAGTTTGTCAGAACATCGGGACTACATGATCTGAGCAGGATCTGATTGATGCAAATGATAAGGCGATCTCTGTTGCCTCCAATTGGAAACACGTAAAATTCTTGATAATTAAATGGTCCAGACACGGAAATGAATGATCTGTAAAGCTTTGTCCTACCTCTCTTCTTGCGTTTTCTTATATTCTTGCTCACATGACTTCTACACTAGCAAAATGTCAAGTGTGCGTTGGTGATGGTTGTCACTTACCTGAAACAAAAAAAGAATTTTTAAATCACATTTAATAGGAGGGTTAAAATTACACAAAACATTGCTCAGATTTTGTTTCAGAATAAAAATCACCAAGACATTACAACCAAGCAGAAAGATGTCAAAGAGGCCAGAAGTGAAAACCAGATTGATAAGATTTAAAAAAAATAGCTACCAATGAGAATCTAACCCATAACTTCAGGGTCGAAAGGCAGTGCCTTATCAATTAGGCCCCGGAGATATCAATCAAAAAACCTCAAAGTTCCTTTTTTTAATCTTTAACATAACAATTCTAAACTTCTTTAAAAAAAGCACATATTTGCAACTATAAACAAAAAAAGAACTTTAGAAACTCGAAATTAATGTCAAATTTAGTTATTTTCCAGAACATAAAAGTTATTCCAATTGAATATTTTCTCACGAGGCCAATAACTGTATAATCTGTTATGGTAAATTACAAAACAAATTATTAGAAATTGTAACAAATCATAACCGCGTGACTATAATTGCATGAGAAAATATATTTTGCGAGGCGTTAATACAGCGGGTACACACAGACTGCAGGTATTTTCAGCGCTAAAACTGGAATCTCAGCCTGTAAAATAGGAATTTATCACGATTGTCATGTTCTGACACATACTAGTAATATACGTATATTTGTTAAATGAAATATTCAATGAAATCCGATAGTTGCTATTTATGGGATAAATTGAAGCGATAGTATTAACTATACGGGAAAGTAATGACAAACGAAGGGGTGGTGAACAGAGGAAGCGCTATAAGAAAAGTTTCTAGGAATTGCTTACTTTATGAGATACGTCAGATAACTAGGAGCAGGAAGCTCAAGATTGTGGGAGGTGGAGTGCTATGTGTTCTCGAGCTGGTAACGTCTCAATAGCGGGACGTATAAGAAATAGCCAACTTGCTACGAACATGCGTCAGCGTGACCAATCAACTCAACATAATCCACATGACTATAACGTCTGCGGGAGGGAGTGAGCATTTAGGATCGGACTGTTATCTCACAGAAGATTACATGATCGTTGTGGAGGAGAGCTCTAGATTGGGGTTAAAATGGCAAGGGGTTTCTCAACTACAAGACCCAGCAAATACGACGATTATGTACTGTGTTGTTTATAGTTAAGGCATTAACGTTGTGGAGGTTTAAAGACATTGTAATTTATTTTTAACAAACACTGTTTATTCCACTTTTTTTATGACGGTATAACCCTACCGGTTTCAAGACTTTCACCTCATCTTCAGGGGAGCGTAAACAAGACTCTCTTGTTTACGCTCCCCTGAAGATGAGGTGAAAGTCTTGAAACCGGTAGGGTTATACCGTCATAAAAAAAGTGGAATAAACAGATTATGTACTGTATAAAATGGCAAGGGGTTTCTCAACTACGAGACCCAGCAAATACGACGATTATGTACTGTATAAAATGACAAGGGGTTTCTCAACTACGAGACCCAGCAAATACGACGATTATGCACTGTATAAAATGGCAAAGGGTTTCTCAACTACGAGATCCAGCAAATACGAAGATTATGTACTGTATAAAATGGCAAGGGGTTTCTCAACTACGAGACCCAGCAAATACGACGATTATGTAATGTATAAAACGGCAAGGGGTTTCTCAACTACGAGACCCAGCAAATACGACGATTATGTACTTTATAAAATGGCAAAGGGTTTCTCAACTACGAGACCCAGCAAATACGAAGATTATGTACTGTATAAAATGGCAAGGGGTTTCTCAACTACGAGACCCAGCAAATACGACGATTATGTACTGTATAAAAAAATAATATGAGTTGCGATAGGACACTTAAAGACATAAATGTGAACCAAACAATGCTAAGATCAACCAAAATTATGGTTCATAACAGCGATTTAAAACAAACTGATGTATAGGAATAAAACTTGGACGTGTAAAATTAATGAAAGAATAGTAAATTAAGCAAAAATGCGTATACTGAGGAGAAAAATTGTTTCGAGAGAATAAGAAAGAAAAATATTTAGAAATAATGTGAATTAAAAACATGTGTGTTCAATAAGGTAAAAAAAAGAACACACTGAGGTGGCTTGGACATGTGCGACTGGATGAAGAAAGACTAAGTTAACAAATCAATAATGCGAACATGAGTGTGAGTCGTTGTAGAGAAATACCGAGAAAAATATGGTTGGACCCAAATAAATTAAATGTTGAAAGAAGGAAATGTTAAAAGTAAAAGAAACTGAAGACCATTAAAAGACGTATGGGTATGAAGAAATTAATTAATATAAGCGCATATCCTACGAAAATGTAGACATTATTTAGAAAATCGCATAGATTTTATGGTCGTATCTAGCAGCCAGTTTATAAGTAAGGAACATTGAAGATATCGAAACTTGACAAGACTGGAATCTTTCGAGATATCAATTGAAACGAAATAATTCAGTGTTGCGTGAATTTATCTCTGAAGCATAACAAATAAATACAATTAACATTTGAATACCCCAAAAACCACATTAAATAAATTAACTCGAGAAAAGTACAAAAGAAGTAAAAAACATACATTTACTTCATTATGCTACCATATTGCTGACAAAATGAAAATGTATTTACTGAGATACACAAAACAGAAGGATATTTCAACCACACCACCGCATTCAGCCCGAGTAAATTTCCTCCAACACTAATTTGTTAAATAATCTTTTGTCACTCTCCTCCGCAGCGTCCCGTGCTGAAGCCTGAAGGATACGAGTTCTGGAAAGTAATTAAGGTGGTTTTACACATTTTAATTAAACGAAAAGGATAAACGTGTTTTTATGTAAAGTAAAACAAAATAGAAGCAAACAGTTGGTAACTGTCACTTACTCATGGTCTGAGGGTTAATTGTAGATTAAATAATGGAAATGAGGACGAGAACAATCCTAATGGGTTGAATCAGGTTGTGGTTTCAATCAAACGTTAAAAAAAGTTCGTGTATTTATAAAGCATATAATAGAATCGGAGAGTGAAACGCTCACCTTGCGCATCAATAGGAGTAAAACAAAACTCACGCTCATTGACCGTTTTAACATGGCATCAATAAATAATGAGCTGCTGAACTTGGAACATGTGCATGAGTTTGTTTGTTTACCTTGGCTCCTTAATCACTGATAGGGATTCCTTGATAAGGAGATAATGCGCAGAATGCAGATGACTAAGAGAGCGATGAGTCGCCTGGAGGCGATATGGAGGGGTCGAAAAATCCTAAGAAAAATCATGCTTCGATTAATCAAAACCCTCGTTTTCTCCATTTTTCATATGGTGCGGAAATCTAGACACTCGAGGCTCGCAATAGATACAGAAATAATACCTTCGAGATGTGGTGTTGGAGGAGACTCTTACGTATTCCATGGACTGCTAGAAAAACCAATCGATGGATTATTGAAAAGCTTGGGTTCAAATGCGTATTTTTATGACTTATGCAAGAAGAATCTTATGACATAAAGGAATACTAGGGGGGAAGACGACAGCCTTGGATTATCAATTCTGGCGCAAAATAGCACTGATAAAGGAGCAGAGACTCAGCACCCATCCGATGAAATGATCTGATAAAAAAACAGTGAGGTGATTTCAGGAGGCACTAAATAGGTTAGGAAATCGATAATGTTGCACTTTGATGGTTGATCAGCAAGTTGATAACGATTTTTTTAATTGAAAGAACGACCAAGAAGACAAAAGAAGTATTTAAAGTCTAGAATAGAGCAAGTAGAAATACTTTTTTAAGAAAATGGAAATAGGGTGTAAGCTCCGCTCTCAACTCCGTTGACGTTACAGGCCATGTAATTCCAAAGCTTGCTTTTTGCATCCTATCGGATTCCATTCATCCAATTCAAGAAACGTCCCAGGGGTCTCCTACCGGATGATATGGCATACAAATAAAATTTTATGGCTCTCACGCCACTTGCCCTAGTAATATAACCTGCACACTCGATTATCATCAACTCCAATAATATTGATATAATACAAGAAATTCTACCAATGAAGTAATATGCAAGTAGTAATAAATTGACTAAAGATCATCAGCATCATCAATCCAAAGACGTGTTTTGTAGTCTTATCGCACCAAACGTTAGAATTTAAAAATGTATTGTATTCACAGAATAGAAGAAGATACTTAGACATAATTTAACTCAGAAAAAGTGAGAACTCTCAGAAATATACAGTGAGATATTTCTTCGAATATTTGCAACAGATATGTTAAAGCATTGTTTTAATTGTAATTTGTTTTATCAAACACATAAAATGGAATAAACAGTGTTTGATAAAATAAATAACAATGTCTTGAAACATCTACAATGTTCGTGCATTAACTATAAATAATACATTGTTTTAATCCTAATTGTATATATGCGTTGAAATACTATTGTATTTTATTATATTTAAGTTGTATATATTCCAGCCCGGCTACATTATTGAAATGTGGTGATCTTTTACAGCCAACTAGAACGATATCAAAGAGGTCTTAAGTGAAAACCAAACTGAAAAACTTTAAAAAATGCGTATCAACGAGAATCGAACCAACATCTTCTGGGTTGGAAGATATATATACCGTACTAATTAGGCCACGGAGGTCTTCTACTACTACAATAATATGTATCAAATCCATAAATCATGTGAGATTTATTTCAATTGAATATTTATTTTTAATTCACACGCTATACACTCATGATCGTAATAATCTGTGGAGGAAAATATGAGGAGTCAGTCATACTAGGACGAGATCGGGAATGAGAATTCGTCACAAATATTAAACCATGCACTGATTAAAGCACGGGCAAGGGCATGAACCGTTCATGCACGCGAACCGTGCTAATGTGTACCTGTGAGCCGAGCGCGATCACAGGTACACACTAGTGTGCCCGCAAGCGTACTCTAATCAGTACATGGCTTAATAGTTGCGGTTAAATTAATAATGGAAACCTGGAGCAAATCTCAGTATATGCAATTATAAAACTTGGTCGTAGCAAAAAGTGATGAAAACAAATAATGCTGTAGAAATTACAGCGTTACGTAAAACGTGTATAAAATAATAGGCAATAGAATAAAGCACGAGAAAATTCAGTGAAGTGATTAAGATGATTAAGTAAAGAGCATTGAGATGTTTGACCACGTAGAAAAAACGAATGATGAAAGATTATTTCAAAAATGTATAATTAAATAAGATACAATAGAAGATCTAAAAAACGCGACACGGTCAAATGAATCATATTCTGATAGAAGGAATAGTGAAAAGCTTTTATAATAGGAAAGTTTCCACGGACGTGGCAGAAGCGAAAAATATATGCCAATATTATAGTGACCTGTCCTCTCTATGTATATAAAGATAATTTAAAAAAACATAGGCGGGTTCTATTTAAAGTGAATAAAGAAATATGTCTGCAGTCTGTCAACTGACAACTGGTGACCGAGAGTTAAGCGCAGATGGGACAGTGGAAATGGACATTTAGACAGAGTTGATGGGTATAATTGCAAGTGGGTGCGGACAGTGAACAGTCTGCAGTCTCAATTATATTGGATTTTATAACTCTCTTCTCATCACTTGACACTGGCGTATACTCCTTCATATATAGGATTTCACGGCCATTATCCAAGAAGAAGAAGAACTCTCGTCCTTAGAATATTAAAATGGGTGTTTAAATTAAACCAAAACGATAAAAACAAATAAGTTCTCGCCATGTTAAGAACTACGCTAAAATTGAACTCTCAACGAATATTCTAAACCATGCACGAAGTTAATTTTATTATTTGAATAAGAATCGAGAACCTAATTTTAAATTCTGTATTAGTATTTATTTCCACTGCTTAGATGAGCATTATGGCTGGCTAGGTTATGATAATACAATAGTACAACTATATGGAATCGTTTCTTTGTATAGGTTTTGTTAAAAAAATATATATAATCTTACATATAAGTTACTCCTGAATTATTTTACAGTAGTATTATCTGTTTAATTATTTCAATAAAACTAAAAAAAAATATAACACACCACAAGAACATTAATGCTACGGCCTTTAATTTGCCACTTACAAGAGGCAGGTGGTCTTTAACTCGGAGTTTTGCTAAACTAGTTCCACTGGATTTATCATCCTGCATAATTATTCACATAAATCACGTTATTTTCCTGTCGGGATAGGCAGAGGACTAAGTGCCAGACTTTCCTATCTCAACACACATCCTTCGCCTCCTCTACATCCACACACCTTCGATTTCTGTGACTTTATACGTTTCCTTCCTTTAAAATATCATTCACTTGATCCAACTATATTTGCATAGTTATTAAATCCTAAATTGTTTCTCTAAATATCATGATCTGCCTAGCCTGATAAATTCAAAAACATAGGGTAATATTTTATTACGAAATAGCGTTATATACAATGTAAAGGCAGAAGAGTTATATTTTTATAATAATGCATTACACATATAATCATACCATTTCCCTGCTGGAGTAGGCAGAGGACAAAGCGCAAAACTTTCATACTACGTTCATTGTGTTTCTATTATAATCGTCCATTTATCAACTGTTGCATAAGGTATAGATGTTTTTATGAAGCAGCTAAAATAAACTCCCACTATTTCTGAATACAACTACACAAAGAATTTGGTTAAAACTAAATTACGATCGGTTTCGAGAGTCAACACATCCAACAAACAAGTATTCAAGGAAAGAGAAATAGAAAAACATAATCATACATAAAATAAATTTAGACCAAAGTGATTAAACGGGAAAACATTTTATTTAATTATAAATATAATATATTGTCCTAAGAATTTAAATGCGACAAATTTCTGCGGTTCGTATAAAAATTGATAAATAATTAATTCCTTTTAACTTGATAAACATAATACAACATCCATACGACACAAGAAAGGAAGACAAAGCAACTGATACGATACGCTTCAATACATCTGATGGGCTGCTAGCTATATGGATGGTTGCTGAAGCGGTACGTGAGCTATGGCAGCACACACCAGACACCAGACATCTATTGGGTTGATGCAAAAGTAATGATCGTTTTTTACATATACAATTAAACATTTTTTTTTTAGATTTGTAATATTTATTTAATCAATTTTATAATTTCCATCAGTTCTTATAACCTTCTCCCATCTTTCTATCAACTTATTAATACCATTAGTGTAAAATTCCGTGGATTTTGATGCGAAAAATGTAGTAAGGGATGTTTTTACCTGCTCTATTGTATCAAATTTTTTATCATTTAAAATTTTTTGCAGCGATCGTAATAAATGAAAATCGGAAGGAGCAAGATCTGGACAATACGGTGGATGCTTGATAACATCCCAATTCAACTCATTTAGCTTGTATTGGGTCATCAAAGCCACATGTGGTCACGCGTTGTCGGGATGAAACACTACCCCTTTTCTGTTTACCAATTCTGGTCTATCCTTTTGAAGGACGATGTTCAATTTGGATAATTGCTGACAATATCGTTCTGTTGTAATTGTCTGATTGCGTTCCAAGAGTTCAAAATACACAATACCCTTACAATTGCACCAAACACAAAGCATTACTTTTTTTGATGGATTTCGGCCTTCGAAGTTGTTAATGGGGCTTGTCCAGGTATAGCCCAATGTCTTTTTCTTGTCACGTTGTTGTACACGACCCATTTCTCATCTCCTGTTACCAAACGATGCAAAAAAGGTTCATGTTTTTGTCTCGCACTCAAAGCAAAGCACGTTGAAACATGATCCAATAAATTGGCAGCCGACAATTGATGAGGTATCTAAACGTTGTACCGCGAAACCATCCCCATACGCTTCAAATGTCTTAATACGGTTGTTTGGTTGACTCCCATCATCGACGCGATCTCCCTGGTGGTTAGACGTGGATTTGTGTCAATTATGACTTTTAACTTGTTGTCATCAGACTTCAATGGCCGCCCGGTACGTGGTTTATCAAATAGTGAAAAATCCTCAGATCGGAATTTTGTAAACCATCTTCGTACCTGTCGAACTTTGATGACATCTGCTCCATACACGTCGCAAATGTTTTTGGTTGCCACACTCGCGGTATTGTCTTTACGGAATTCATAAAGTAAACAATGACGTAAATGCACTTTATCGACCGACATTTTGAAAAAATACAAGGGCTTTTCACTGTACTCTGGCCAGGCCAAAACTGAATAGAAAGTAGAGGGAAAGCATCCTTTATACAATGGAATCATTTAAAAGAAGATACTATTCATCATTTCTTACCTGGGATTTTTTTTACCTGGGATCATAAAAAACGATCATTACTTTTGCATCAACCCAATAGTTGGGACGGAGCTAATCAACTAATGGTGGCCTGAAGAAGAAGAGGACACGGATGGAAGACACTATGTGTCCAACAGCAACGTTGTTGCGAAAACCGAAGGTGGACAAAAGTGTGTCAGCATATTATAAAGTATGTGAAATAATAAGTCGTAAAAACAAAGAGACATCGTTTCAGCAATGAATATTCCACACGAAATGTAAAAGTTACATTGAATGGGTTTATAATATATGAAATGTCAATGATTATTAAACAGAATAATAAAAATTAAATTAAATTAGTAATAAACTGTCGTCTTCATGACACAATGAGTATAGTCATTCTGTAATAAACTGTCGTCTTCATGAAACTATTAGTATTTGATACATCGTCTAGACAGCTGTTGGTGACATACACCACCATACATAAGACCATGCACATCTTTTACTATTTTTTTTCAAAAAATATTAGTATTTGAGACCTTGCTTACACTGCTTTTGATGACATAAATCATCATACATTTACCAATCTGACATAAGACGCCATGTACATTTTTATCTATCGTATGATAACCCTTCAACATCCGAGTTGATGATTCGAACATATTAAAAACTGTGGCATGAAGACAACATTGTATTCGGCCCCAGTAATCGAGTTTTCTGGTTTAGAACCACTAGAGTAGGTATGAAACACGTGTCATATCGCACTTGCAGAGAAAACAATACTTTACACTATTCGGCGCGTGCTAATATTGTTACCAGACGAACACTTTTACACTGGGGTTTTTTTGGAAGCCATCGGGAATCGAATCCGCAACTCTCGGGTGTAAGTTAAGCATCTTACCAACTAGGCTACGAAGATCGTCCATTTTTATCGAAATTCATTTTTTAAACGCAATGTAGATATGTATTTTTTAATTTTCAATAGTATAAAAAAGGTTGTACACTGAAGTTGTATTGAAGAAAATAATGTAAAATGTGTTTCACTATCAAAATATTCCAAAAAGAAATATTACTTAATTGAATTTTTACTATTCTATAAAATTTGCAAAACGGACCTTATACCTCCGGAGTGATACGTATATCATATATCCCCATACTCGGACGTGTTTAAATCATAAAGTTTTTGATACTTGATTCAAATACCCCATGTTCCTAACTTTCGAATAAGATAAATTCGACGCAGTGTTATCTTTCGGAGATTCAAATAATTAAAACAATTCCTATGTTTGTACAAATAAGTGAGTTCATTGCCGTGTGGAAATTTCTTCCAACCAACCAGACAGATATTAAATAGACTATAGTTTAAAAACGTTTCACTAACTAAGCCAAGTAGATGAACAATCTTTATTGAAAACCGTAATTTTAATGAATAGATCATAAATCTATATAATCAACTTAAAATTACCAAAAATGTTTCTATTTAAATAATTAAATTATAACTTCTTATATAAGAAGCATGTAGAAGAGACGAAGGATGAGTGTCGAGGTAAAAAAAGTCTGGAGCACTGTCATATGTGTCAACCTCGACAGGGAAATGGCGTTATGGCACGTACATACTATATATTTGCATGAATTTCAATAATTCCATATTTTCAATTAAAGGAATAAATTCATGCACTCGTATGCTACTCAACATTTTCGGATTTGTAGTGCGCACATGTTCAAGAGCATAGCCGGGATACAATACTGACTTAGAGCCCATTAATCAAGACTTCGGATTTAAGAATCATTGGAGTGGACACGAAGTTGGTAATATAACCCTTCACTCCAAGCGCTTGCTAATATTGTTATCAGACGAACTCTTTCATGAGAGTGGGAGTCTTTTTTGGGTACCTTTTTGGAATTGACCTCACAACCCCCAGATGAAAGACAAATGTCTTACGAACTCGGTAAAGGGGGTCACCTTTACTTAGGTTTTAAGGAATAAATTAAATTACAAAAACGAATATATATTTTTTCTAGTTTTTTGTGCGTGAACTCCTTTATTTGAAGAAGTATACGGCAGATTCAAGTTGAGCCCATTTCGCAAGGTCTCGCTAGTATGGTTTACATAAGCATTTGAAATTACAATCATTATCACTGACAATATGATAAACAAAATGTTAAATATGAACCTTCGACAATAACATGACATTAGAAAAAACATATCATATCGCAACGGAAACAACGGGCTGAAGGTTCGTTGAGTATCCGGTAAAAAAAAAACATTTTTGGAAGATAATTATCACAGACAAATAGAAATTCTCCACTTAGCAAAAATTCGATCAGATACAGTCTCGGTCGTTCATCATTGCCAGATTAGCAAAAGACAGTGCTGCTATAAGCAGCCAAGTGGAACGTGAAGCAAGATGCATCATCGTTCACGAAGATGCTGAGAAAAGTGAGAGAAACGGTGATTACAGCACAATAATAGTTCACATCGAGACGAGAGACAATAAAGGCAATTTCGTAACCTTCTGCGAGACGTCTTATGTTTCGAGTTGTAGGAAATAAATTCTCCTAAGTATTGAGCAAGACGTTCTTAATTAGACTAGACCATGGAAATGCCAAATTCTGTCACGAATCAAGTAAGACAATAATCTAGATTTTCTTATTTATTTATTTATTGAACACTTTCGTGCAAATACATCTGGCGAATGTATTGCTTCAAGTCAAATTTTTCCAATCAACGAGATTTTGTTTCATAATTAATTCATGACCTTCTTTGATTAAGGAAAATGGGGATTAGGGTGGGAATTGTATGGCAGTCAAGGATGAAGAATATTTTCAAATAAATAATGCTTCTTAAGTTAATTCTTAAATATCGATCAGAATTAAAGACATCTAATTGTGCCAGGAAGATCGACTTCCGTGGCCTAGTCAGTAAGACGCTTGTCTCCCAGCCCAGGGGTTGCGGACTCGATCTCCATCGATTTTAAAAAATATATTCCAGTTTGGTTTTCACTTAAGGCCTCTTTAATAACTTTCTGGTTAGTCGGAAGATATTAACACAGGGCAATAACCCCGCCAGGTTGTACTGTATACAACGAAAGTGTAATACAATACAAAATATTCCAAAGTTGAGTCGAATAAACCGCAAAAGATTATGTATAGATAGGTATGTGACACGTTGGTAAACAAGCGGTTCTGCTGTCACCACATTGAAGTGACAGTCCATGCTCAGAAAGAAAATTAAAATTTCACCCAGATACTGAGGATAGCATGAGTTGTTCAAAAATCAAAGAGGGTTAATAGAACGTGGGGATTTCTTCGCTGTCTTATTCTAAGTCATTGAAATATTAATGATTAGAAATAAACCGAATACAGATATTTTGGAGCATCTCCAGTCCATCCAACAACACCTAGCTAGCACCGAGATAACAAACACATCATAGTCAATTAACCGCAAGATGATACTGAGCATCTCCAGTCCATCCAACAACACCTAGCTAGCACCGAGATAACAAACACATCATAGTCAATTAACCGCAAGATGATACTGAGCATCTCCAGTCCATCCAACAACACCTAGCTAGCACCGAGATAACAAACACATCATAGTCAATTAACCGCAAGATGATACTGAGCATCTCCAGTCCATCCAACAACACCTAGCTAGCACCGAGATAACAAACACATCATAGTCAATTAACCGCAAGATGATACTGAGCATCTCCAGTCCATCCAACAACACCTAGCTAGCACCGAGATAACAAACACATCATAGTCAATTAACCGCAAGATGATACTGAGCATCTCCAGTCCATCCAACAACACCTAGCTAGCACCGAGATAACAAACACATCATAGTCAATTAACCGCAAGATGATACTGAGCATCTCCAGTCCATCCAACAACACCTAGCTAGCACCGAGATAACAAACACATCATAGTCAATTAACCGCAAGATGATACTGAGCTAGCAAGGTTCTGCTTTGAATAGGGAGGAAAATGAACAATATATTGAGGTAATGGAGACATGCGAAGATTTTACTGCTTATATCAGAGATATGTATGATTTCACCAAATAAAAAAATCATCGACAAGGATTCCCCGATTCTTAACAAATCGGAACTACGGAATCACACATCCATCAATTTGAATAGACGGAAGACTTAATTGACCAGTCGTCGAAAGAAAACGACGACTTTTAATGAGATGACAGTTTGAGATTTTATAGAATTAACGAGCAAAGCTGTTATTTATTTGTTCGACACGATCCAAAAATTCCATGTTATTCTCTAGCCTCAATATTTTGAGAGAACACAATTTTTTATCTAAAATGATACCTGTTATTTTTTCACTTACGCCCCCTTTTTAACATTTTTCGGTTGGTTGGAAGGGTATTATCACATGGTTATAAACCCGACAGGTTGTAGTGTATATAACGAAAGTGTAATAAGTGTGACATTTTTATAGAAAATGCGATAATATGTATGGGCAAGTTCCTTCATACATAACTTTCTGAAAGGCTCCACATTACCCAACACGCTCACTTCTGCATGCCTACCTTTCCATTTAAAACATTCAGCGACACAGAAATATATGTCCGAAAACTTCCCTTCTGTGACTTGATCGCCCCGTAAATATTATATGCAAACGTTATCTTACAAGCAAAGGAGGTAGGGCAACCTTGACGACTTCTCGAAAACTAAACAGTTTAAAATAACTTTCTAGAAGCCTCCACTGCAGCTGCACACGGAGATTATTCTATTGAGCACATCACATCGACCGATACAGAACGCTCCGTCAGACTTCGACTTGACTTGATGGTCCTGTTTATTTTATTTTACATTTGTTGCAGGTTTAACCCAATTACATCAAACAAAATGCATAGTATAAAAAAAATTATAAAAGTCTAAAAATAACAACAGCGACGTTTAAAATTTATTAAGGAGCACAGTCGTTAATTTGTCCACCGAGATATGGAAGATATCGATATTGGAAAATGCATTTAACAAGGACATTCCGTGTGAGAGTGGTGACGCTCTTAATACGGCACCGAAAACGATCTTAATTCACGATGGCGTCAATAATTGCCAGGTACATTAAACAAAAGATCGATTTGGCTCGATCACCCCGTGTCCGACAAAATAAATTAAATTTCAGGCCAAATTAAATAAATTTAAATTCAATACAAACAGTGAAGGGCCACCGTGGTTAATCCACACTCATCCATCTACTCGGTAAAAGAGGATGTACAGTGGTTACGGATGCTTAACACAAGCGATACCATCGCGAGGTATCCATAACGAATGCGAGGCACTAATGCAGCAATAATCTAATCAGACAGTGCCACTGTCATCAATCTTGATTGTGCTGTGCCAGCCTTCTGAGATATCCTTGCAGCTACTGTTTCAGCCATGCGAGACCTAAAGGTGGACGTAGCTGCAAGTCGGTCACATATGACGGTGATGATGTTTCGCATTGAAACAACGAGTGGTCTAGCAGAGAGAGCACCGCGGATGGAACAGAGGCCGTGAGACTTGGAACGAAGATGGACAATTGAGGTTTTGGGAACGGATGTCACGGCAATCATTCGAATATGAAGGAAATTTCCTATCAACGTGTGTTTCTTTCATATTTTTTTGTTTTCTTTTATAAATATTTTAGTTCAAAAGGCGTAAAGCAACTAGAATTTGAAGAAGGTTTGAGAGATTGGGGAACACGAAGGACATGGACATTTTCAGTTGCTCCAAGGAGAAGCTGAAATCAGTAATATTTTAGGTTTCTCAATCTTGATTTTTTTATTGCTTTTTAATTTATCATAATAAATTTAAAGCAGTTTTATTTTAAAGGCGCAATTGCAATGTTTAATATTTGGATACTTTGCAATAAAGTATCTAAATAAATCAATTTAAAATTCTGCAGTACTCCTCGGTGCATCTGCACTGATTATACGGGCATGTGGAAGAGCGAGGCGGGAGACAACATTGTCAAAGTTCCATCAATTGAGCCTTTAAGGTAAGAATCAGTCGAGCATGCAATTACTTGTGTCCGTCGTTGTAAATTTTATTGGTAAAACCGTACACCTAGAGATAACAATAGCTTCGCAGGTGAACTGTTTGCCAAACCTGAGACCCATAATTTATAGATAACATCAATAAATAAACCCGAAACTCCTGGTAAAAAGACAAATAGCTGCCGTCTGCGCCACTTTCACCATGAAAAAAGAAAAAAAAATAATGAATCGAGAAAAAGTCAATGGAGATGTAATGATTTTTATTGAAACAACGAATTCACGGCTGACTTTAAAATACAAATAATACGAGTACTTGTGAACTTTCGCCTTCGAAAACACGTGAATTTGTTTCGTGCTATTGGTATTTTAAATATTATATAAGTCTATACGAGAGGTTATAATGGACGAGGTATTTGGGAAGACCTAAAAATACGTAACACGAACAAATTAATCAAATTTAGAAAGTCTTAAAAATAGGAGAGTTGCATGACAAGATTTATGAACGTGGCAGAAACGAAAGCAGAATGCCAGAATAAAAATAACCAGGACATGTGATGTTGATGATGTTAACATATAAACAGCCATAGGTGATTTATAACATGATATTTTTTCTATCTCTCTCAGACCCTATACGTTCCATCAGATACACAAGGATGCCACAAAACGCCTCGATACAGGTCGATCTGTAGCCCGGCCCTCTGTCCTTCCACGTCAAACCGAAACTACGAATGTCCTTAACATAACCCCGGTGGACAGCTAGATCGTAGAAGAAAACACTAGCATACCATTGATCTGCTGAATGACCGCGATTGATGTATCACATGCTTATAGGATTCTTTGTAGTTCTTTTCCTTGGAAATCTGCATACCAAATATGTTTTACTAAACATATGGAGATGTGGGGAAGTACTTAATCTAAAGGCCGTAGCCCCAACCTGCCTATACTGGCACTCAAATTATATAATTAATATTTAATATTCTAAATCTGTTGATAACAGTGGGTTTAAATTCCGAATTAGAAAGTCCTTAAGGAGATTGTGCTCCTTTAACGGCGCTATGTAAATTGTCGTTTTATTATTATTATAGGCTTAACCGAATGTGTTGTATATTGTTATAAAGTATATAAAATATTGTTGTAATATTAAAAGAATAAATTTAAACATGAAAAAAATGAGCTGTCTGCATAAGATTATCAAAGACAAGTCAAGGAGCTAAAAATGTCATGGCGCTTTGAAAACAACTACCGCCAAGTTTGTGAATAAATCAAGATAAAAATGGTAGCTACTCGCGAGCGTCGTGATGTAATAGTGCGCGAATAAAAAAACATAACATTACTCGGTGAGTAAGCATAAAGCGCCGAGAGCACCAACCGAGAGTAATAGTGCTTGAATGTAATTTTATGTACATCATCTGCCTTACGAAAAATTAGCCGAGGAACGAATGTCAGTCACCCTGAATCTACACGCACCATGGAAAATGGCCGTGAAGATGTAGCATCGTAAGAACAAAATAAGATTGAATTTATTGTATTTTAATTTCGTTGTATATAATTCCACTTGGCTTGGGGCCAAATGATTGAAGATAAAATTCGCAACTGAAAAAGAAACCCATGAAAACTCTCCGGAGGCTCTAAACATGGTAACATGAGGACTACAGTAGCCATTCCCAACGAGGTCTATCATATATCACCCCCCTGGGAGGCAATGTATTTTTAGGGGGTATTGAAATGTACTCGTATTAGGGGGTGTTAGAACTTTCAAGAGGGTTACTGTGGTATTTATTGAAAATTCCTGGAATAAAAAAAAAATGTAATTTATTCATAGCTTTTCTTCTATGTACTTCGTTGGTACATATTTCAGCGTATTAAATTAGATTAAAAAAAACGGAAATTAAGAGTCGTGGAATTTTTTAGACTTTTTATTATAAAACTCCAACCGAATATAGGAAAAAACTCATAATCAAGCACAAGGCTCATTTTATAACAGTTTTAGTCAGTAATAGTTGTATAACTAAACACAATTTATTGTTTTAACAAAACAAATAAACTGACGTTGGTCCAAAAAGATTAGGAATTTTTGGACAACACGAAATGTTTTCAGGAAAGTATTTTTTAGAAAAGAAAATCGTTGAAAAGTGGTTTTTTTTTAGTTAATCGTACATCTGAGATAATTTTACAAGAATATTAATCTAATTCACACGTTTTGAACCAACAGAAGACACGATGTAGTTATAATCAGATTATACATACATACATATTATTCTTCATCAAGTGCTCAACGCTAGGAGTCGTGTTCCTCTCCTACTCGTATGTCTCGAGCTTGGTGCACCACCTGTCTCCATCCTTCTAAGCCATGTTAAAATCCTTTTAACCCTATTACTTTGGCCTTTCATCTTGTGGAAAACCTTCCTCTTTTGCTAGATTTCCCTCAACTATCCCCGCTTCTCCAGCAGTTCGTTCTTTTTGGCAACATGCCCAAAGTACCTATCATATATTACGATTCTTTCCCTGCGTGTTGTCAAAAGTCTTTCGGTAATCCATAACTGTTAGATGTTAGAGACGTTGGACGCCTTGTGGTACATGGGATGCGGAGCATCTGCCTCCAACACCACATTTCTAAAGCATCTACCATGTTTATTTACATCTTTCTCATCGTCCATGTTTCCACTCCATACAGTGCTCTGAAGAATACTAGAGATTTAACCAAACGTAAGTCGGAGAAATGATTACGAAAAGGTCAACGAGTTTATCCCCCTAGGTGCTCTCATTTCATGGTACATACATTGAAGTATTTATTAAATAAGTATTTAGTTCAATTCAAATATAAAGCAACTGTGCACTTTAAAGCAAACACTATGATACGAGAAATAAAACTAACGAGATACTGTAATATTATGCCGATTGAATTTCCTTTGTTACGGATGATGCAGCATATTTAATTTCACGTAACGGTTTAACATAAAGACATACGAGGTATTACCAAGAAGTTTCATTGATTTGTGTTCAACATTTGAGTTATAAAGAATATAATGAAATAAATAAGTAAAGAATCTGTGCTGCCATAATTTATTATCGTATGGGTTGCGCTAAAGCTATATAATTTATAATCTTCGATTTCTCAGACATTCGGACGCGTATTTTGTCAAATTATCTTTATAGTCAATAAGGCCTGCAAAAGCGTGTAGCAGACTATCAAGTGCACCCTCAATTAAAGCCTCATATCGGAGGCTTTTTACGCTTAACCGATTTATTGAATGACAATCTGGCGCGCTCATTATTCGGTGGAAATGTATTCCGGCCAACCCAACAAAAGTAAAAATTATTCAAATTATTATAAATTTATACAAAACTCATACGTTAAATTGTTTACGTCCGTGTTCTAAAAGTGGAATTTTTTTACGAAGATATGAAGGAGAATTAGGATTGTTAATCACGAAAAATAATGTCGACAGAACATGAAGGTTACTTCGCTGTTTGATTTTAAGTCATTGAAGTACTCGTATGTTCCAAAATTCTGACACGTCGTTATACTTTCTTAGGTTAAATATCGTGTCGGTGTTTCTTCAACTTATCCAACATCTCCTAGTTAGAATTCAAATAACACACGTCACCGTAATCAGTAATAGAAACATGATACATTTTAACAGCAGTATTCGATTTAAAATAAGCAGAAAATACACTTTGTATTAAGAGAAGTACTGAAGTAAAGATCTTGCGGTTTAACTCGAAGACATGGCTACGCCAACTCAGATTATCATCAATCAGGATTCCCAGATTTTTGACGAATATAAGACATGAAGAATACAGAATTACAAAATTACCAATTTTAACAGAGGAAAAATGTTAAAAGGTTTTTTGACAGAAGACGTCCACTTCCCACGACAATTGATTGTGATTTTAGAGGATTCCCGAATAGACCGTTTTTAGACCACTGCGTGATACAGCTGATTAAGAAATGAGATAAAGAAAGAAAAAAGGAGAAAATAAAGATTTCGAGTGGTTTTTAATGATAATATTCGGTTAGTTTAAATACAATGGATGAATAGGTCAGACGATGAGAACGAGATGAGTGGGCGCAAGAGAGAACAATCAGGTTGCGCCATGATGTGTGTATAAAAGCCGTTATGTGGATTATGCAATGCAGTGGAGGCATCACAGTAATAATTACACTATCTGCCGTCTGATGAACGTATCACGTGTATTGTAATATTGTATTGTATTTTGTATCACGTCTCTATATTGTATCGTATCTCATTTCGGGGAACAAACAGCACGCGTGGATTTTCACGCTTCACAGACCCGTACCGGTTAAATTGAACAGTAGGAAGTTGTCCACCATTCATACTTTATTTTTTATCTTTTTTCCAGTGACGAGTGGGACTGTAATTTTTTTAACCAAAGGTAACAGAATTCTAAATATTGATGACTCGACGGTACGTGGTTCAAATTTGCTTACATTTCATGACAAGTGAAAACGAAACTTTTTGTTTAGAATGTCTCAAACATCTTCCCTTGGTGATTTAATTTATGGAATAATGGTAGGTAGGATAGGAGGTATGCGAAGTTTGTTTAGAATGTCTCAAACATCTTCTCTTGGTGATTTAATTTATGGAATAATGGTAGGTAGGATAGGAGGTATGAGAAGTTTGTTTAGAATGTCTCAAACATCTTCTCTTGGTGATTTAATTTATGGAATAATGGTAGGTAGGATAGGAGGTATGAGAAGTTTGTTTAGAATGTCTCAAACATCTTCTCTTGGTGATTTAATTTATGGAATAATGGTAGGTAGGATAGAAGGTATGAGAAGTTTGGAACGACCTAGAAATAAAGTGCTTAAGATGAAGAACGGAACATTGAAATGGCTCGGTCACTTGGAAAGAATGATGAAAGACAAAAATAATCTATACTATAATAGTATAGAAGGTACGATAAGTCTGGGAAGACTTTAAAAAACGTGGTGTGACCAAAGGAATCAAATTCTGAAAGAGGGAAAAGTGAATAGTATTTATTTTACATTTGATACAGGTTTGATCCAATTATATCAAAAACAAGATTTTTTTAAATCATTATGTCTAAATATAACACAATGACAACAGGAACAGTATTATTTTGCTTCCCTGAAAAGTAATTCAGTTATACCTATAAAGTTTATTAAGGAGTTGAATCATTTTCTCCACAGAGATGTGGAATATGTCGATATCAGAAAATTCATTAAACATGATCATTCCGTGTGCGAATAGAAGACTATGCATGAAGACGTGTATGGATGTGACAGAAATGTGTGCCAATATAGAATGAAGTGTGAATCTATTATATCTGCCTACTCTTATAGAGGCATGACGTGATGGTGATGTTTATTACGAATTTTGAATATAGGTAGAATAAAATATTCGTCATTGTTAAAGACCTTCGTTAACAAACATATCACAAATAAGTTATCAATCAGCGACACATAGTTTATCTTTAAAGACTCGTATATTCTGCCGTCATAAGCAAAAACGCAGCTTACGCAGCTATCAATAATACGAACCAGCTAGTAGCAAATAATATCACCTTTTTGTATGATAGTTTTCAACATATACGAACTGGTGATTAAGATATATTGAAGAGTGTGACCGGGATAAAACATTGTCTTTGGACCCATTAATCAAGTCTTCGGGTTTAAAACCACTGGAGTAGGAACGGAACTCGCGGTTCATTATCGCACGTTTGGTAATATTACCGCGCACGAGAAGAGGCGACAAGGCTTGCACACGTTTAGGCGCGTATGAGTATTGTTATCATACGAACTCTAAGCAGACTAGAGCATTTAAAAAAAATCGAGTACCATCTTGAATCGAACCTGAAACCTCCGAACGGAACGGAACGGAATATGTTATCATATAGAAATAGGCCGATTACAGAATTGGTGAAGTATTAAAATTGTGCTGCATACTTTTCGGATTAATATCAAATATATGTGGTGAGATGCGGGCAGCTGGCTCTAGACAGCTCCGTATCGTATAATCAACTGTGTATTTTGTTGAATTTTTATAATCTTTTTTACTTGAGTGCTTGCTTGATTCTGCATTATTTTAATAGTTTTATTGTGTTGATATGTATTTTTGTTCGTTTTATTTGGATTGTTATAAATTGTTTTTTTATTTATTTTAAGTTTATTTTATCAATGAAGTACTAATATTTTTTTCAAATAATGTTGTTAGATACATTGTACATTTGATGAAAAATAAAAATAAAATAAATGGTAGATATTTGATCTACGTCATACATTTGAGCTTAACTCATTCATTTCCGTGTCCGGACTATCAATTATGCCACGTGTTTCCAGTAGGAGGCAACAGAATTGCCATATAATTCGCATTAATCAGGTCCTGACCAGAGCAGGTAGTCTTGATGTTCGGACAAGTAAATGTGTGTTGCTTGTTATTCCTGTATAGAATCACAATCACATTCAATTCTACTCGTACTTTCGTTCAAAAAACTCATCTTTGCAAGTTCACCTTGCATCTGGTCACTCCTACTCGGAGTCTAGATGAACTTAACTGCCGACAATATCTGAGGACTCAGAGGAGGATAATTTGACGGCTTGTTTACCATGTACTCAGGCCGAACAAAAAACATTATTAACGATAATAAATCATTTAATAACTACGAGTATTACACTAAGCAGATCAAGAATTACTAATTATAATGCTTTTTTTTAGATTTTTAAACATTTTTTATTCTCAAAGCTAAGAGGGTCAGTTGTCCACCATATAACGGCCGGTGTGTGATGCATTTGCTAACGGTTCGCCGAGATGACGGCTGTTAGAGAAGAAACGCGAAGACTAGAAGAGGATGGCCAGCATAAAAGTGGCTGCAGCATAAAAACTTGATGTGTTACAAAGCGGGTTTGCGAAGTCGCTTTGCCACAACATCGTTGCCGGTTTTTATGGTTCGCCCCAGGGATGGAATTGGGAATAAACCTTTTTTAGAAATATTGGTGATACATATCTATTTATTTAGTACAATGTAAAGTCGTTTTCGAATATTCAACATAGTTACAATATATTATTAAATTTTAATTAGATTTCTGAATGTGCATAAATATAAAATAAGAGGAATAATAATAAAAGGACAATTTAATAGTGCCATTTTGAGAGCTCCCGAGACTCCTCAAGGGCGCTCTAACTTAGTATTCGGACCCCCTATTATTGACAGATTAAAAATATAAAATAATAAGGATAGGAAACCGCAGAAAATTTACCTAGGACAGACGAACTACACAGAAACTTTTGTAGATCTTCCGATATGTGATAGTAGCACATTCGGATTTAGGTGTAGTGTAGTGCATGTGTGTAGTGTTGATATAAAATCTACGCGATACAAGAAGTATAAACATTAACATAACTCATACACAAAAAATATCAGAAGAGTACGTACATGCATACTACCTACCATGCATATAAAAGCTTACAACAGGTCAGAGCTCAGGAGACCCAATATGTGATAGTGTGTATAATATGTAAATACATACGTATTATCACACAGCTCTTTGCAGGTTCGATTACCGTCGGTACCTATTTTTTTTAAATATTTTTCAATCTGGTTTTCACTTTACGCCTCTTGGCAATAAACCCGCGAAGTTGTACTTTATGAAGATGCCACTCTTTAAGATCAACAACTGGGCGACAGCTGCTCTGAATCGTGATTGTAATAATCGAAGATGCCGAATCACTTATGTAGCACCATCAGATGATTATAGTGATACAACTGTGATACTCGTATTTAATAATGTAATTTGATGAGTTCTCCCCTGTCCGTCTGAAGACATTAGGGCCAGTGAGTAGTGACTCATCCTGATAGCCATCTCTTCTCTGCCTCCGCCTTGTCGAGACGAGCCTAACTCCCGATGACCGCTGCACACACCACAACATCCCATAACACTCTCATATCCCGCCTCCTGAACTGTCTTTTCAGATTGAGGAGCCGATAACTGTGTCTCGCTCGGAGAGCGTTCAACTCCAACTGAGATATTTCAACAGATTATTTACCTCGTTTCATATAAGCTGAAATTACCTTTTGTCAAATGTAAATAAGATAGTTTTAGTGCTGGAAGTGCTAGTTTAAAAAGAAATTTATCTTGGAACACGGATTAAGGGCATTTAATCTTTTCACAGGACGATATAATAATCAAATCGATTGTGATTATTGTCTTCAGGGAATTCTCCGATATTCTCTGACTTTATTATTCTATACTTTATTATTCTATTCTATACTTATTCATTTAAAATAAAAACGAATTTAATTTATATATTTTTAATCCATTTTAAATTTTAAACTCCGTCTATTAATTTATCCGGTACTTGGCATTTTCACTGTACTACGGGCATGTTGAAGAAGCGTCATCGAGATATGTTTAGAATCACTGGATTAGGCATAAAACTCATGGTTCATTGTCATAAGTATTACTGCACACAGAAAGGTACCATAAACCTTGTCAACGAACTAAACCAAACTGGGACTTATTTATTTGATTTTGGATACCACGAGGAATCAATACATTCGTTCCTCAAAAAAATATAAAACGAACGAAATAATAACCGACGACCTCCATGGCCTAGTTTATAAGATGCCGGTTATCCGACTAGGGAGTATCGGGTCTAATTCCCGTTGGTATCTAGATTTTATATCAATAAGTATTCCCCAGTCAAGTTTTAACGTAAGATCTCTAAAACATCTTTCTGGTTAGTTATAAGAGATCGCTACACGACAATAAGCCCACCAGGTTGTACAGTACCATATATAGTACAACGAATGTGTAATACGAGTACAATACAATATTAGTCGTTCATATTTTTTTAGTTTTAGTTCTTTTTCAACATAACGTTTTAATTCAAATCAGATTTAAAAAAATAAAAACCAAACATTTTTCAACATTTTAATTTATTAAAAAATGCTATACAATTGGGCGCTTGTCCGATATCCCTGATGGAAGACTGTTTTAATTAAAAAAACAAAAAAAAACAATAGAAATAACAAATTGAATAATCCCCTCAGATGCGGTATTTCGGTAACGAGTCCCCGGCGGCCGGAATGTTAATATTAAATCTCGTTAAGGCAAAGGAAATTGACAAATCCGAATAGCTATAATACATTTATACATTGAAATTTATATCGAGGATTACCCTGGCCCGAAATCCGGAGGTTATTCGTATATTTAATAATGAAGTATTGAATTTTGTACTATCCTAGTCTTTTCGCATTAATGTCAAATTGTGAGCAAAAGTGCGGGCAACTGACGTGAGACAATCTGGTACTCGTACCGTGTGATCAACTGTATATTATTTTTTTTATATGTTTGTTATCATTTTGATTCGAGTACGTACTTACTTATGTATTATTTTAATTGTTTTGGTTGATGAATCTTGTATTTGGTTTTGTTAACTTGATTTTTTTTAACTTGAAGATTGTTTTGTAAATATTGTAAATGTTTTTTTAATAATTTTGTAAGGTACATTGTATCGTATATGGAAAATAAAAATAAAATATTTGAGCAGAGTTTAAATATTATGTTCTTCTTTAAAGATCCTTCCTCTTCGGAAATTGGTAATTGCCTGTTCCTGACAAAGATATGGCACCACAATGAAACCGCTTTCGTAAGTTTTTCAATCAAGAGATGCGTCTTCTTCCAACACTCCTGCCAGGAATTTTCCCCTGCAATATCAGTTGAAGGAACTCATATTTTTCTCCTCGCAGTATATGTCCAAAGTATTTAATACTTCTTATTTTGATGGTGTATAATGCTTCTTTATTCATCCGTTTCAACATGTCATTGTTATGAACATGGTCAATCCATGAGACTCAGCATTCTTAGATAGCACCACATTTCTAGTTTATTTGTGGTGACCTGAGTAAGTGTTCATGATTTAACACCATAGAGTATGTAAGTTAAGAGAATATGTAGCAATGCAAAATTCGCATACGTAACTCTAGATCGAAATCCTTGTTGCAGAGCAGATTCTGCATTCTGAAAAAGCAGCTTCATGTCATCTTCACTCTTACTTGATTCTCTCGAGACTGGTTTTATTGACCATTCAAATTTTTATATTATTGAACTTGTTTGCCAGTTTCATTCAAATAAAGAGCTACCCTTGTCTGTACTATCTTTATTCTGAAAATCATAAATTTTATGTCCGATATGATCATTCTAATAATTTTGTTATATGCTTTTAAGAAGATGAATGAACGTATTCACAAGTTTCTGATGAATATAAAGATGGTCTTGACAAACCACACACCAAGACAGAAATGCTCATGCAGAAGGCACTGAATACTTCAGATGGGTACAGTCAAAGATCAAAGCAGGGCAAAAGTTCTAATATAATGAAAGACTTATAGAACTTTATCACATTTAAAGATATTTTTTTGACTTACTTCCATGCTCAATACTTGCAAACCTTTTTTTTTTTTGCTTCGTATGTTTACCATTTTACAAAAACTTACTATTTCGCAGTTTCTTAGTGAGTTTGAATAATTTAGGCGAGTATGCAGTAAACTCTTCAATAGTCACCAGAACAGTTATCTCAGACTCAAGGACATCTGATAGGTTATTTGTGGTGGTTTGAGTAATGTACGGAGGATATATAGCAACTCAAATAATTATCTGAGGAGCATTAAACTATCTAAGGAGGTTGTCGACTCGTGAAGACATTTTGAGTGGCAAATTTATCAGCATTCATTTCCATCTAGTGTCATGGGACTGTGAACACAAAACGAACACCATGAACCAATTTCGGAGGAAGCTTGATTTTCAACTCAGGGGATTCAGTTTCTACTATTTTTCTTCTTTATTTGTGGTACCCTTAAACAAATTAGATTAGTGGTTCGGAAATATTAGAGTGTAGTTGGGCGACTACTTTGTTTTCTGAATTCATCAATTGATCCTTTGTTTTTAGAACCACTTGAGTAGGCACGGAACTCGCGGTTCGTCACCGGGTTTTACTGTTTAAAACATTTCAGATGACCGGACTTTACAGTATACACTGGAAATATAGTACAATACAACGAATGTGTTTATACTAAAATAGATGGACATTCAAGGACTCTCCGTTGTCGTTTTAAGGACTCTATCAGGAAAGCTCAAAGCCCCGCGTACCTCTTGCAAATATACATGCAGTTGAATAGGTCCATAAGTTTACTTACTTGTATGTACAATAGGTATAAAAAATAAAAAAGCTCACCTGTGTCAACGAAAGCTTCCATTAATTGTGAATTTGAAATATTCGCTTACCTGAAACAAACGAATAAAATATTAATATAGATCTAGTTATAATAAATTACTAACTATTTTGAAAGAATAAAATAATCTGATATTTTTAATGAAATCAGTCATACATAGCCTGACCAAACATTTAAGCTATAAAACTTAACAATATACTATCCCTGATGGACATTAAACCCTTTAAGAATTTTTAACTCCTCGACAATGGCTCACCATTGTCTTTTCTCTCCAGCATGTTCTCTCGCCAACTATTTCCAGATTAGATAACTCATTATCCAAGAAGCGCTGTCTTGGTCTTCCAAGTGATCTGTTTCTTGACATCCTACCATCGAATATAGTTCATATGTGCGCGACAACCTGGGCCAACCCATGCTAATATATTAGTTTTCCCACTACTGGTAATGAGGGAGTTTAAGATGAAGTAAATTTCCTCCTGAGCATGTCACTATACCTGGTCTAGACTCCAAACTATTCAATACTGATCTCTGAGTCTTGGAATCCAAGATTTTGATTGATAAGTTACAAGTTTGATCAATGTTTTGCAGATCCGTAGCTTGGTTCTTCTAGAAAGGAGTTTTAATTTGAGGAACTTGAAATGAAATAAAGAATAATCGTAGTAAAATAAATTTAATAGGCTAAAATCTTGCAAACGCCCTCTCGCAGTTCGATGTAAATAATTAATTACAGAATACAAACGCCGCCGGTCATATTCGAGGATTTGGAAGAAGAAAGAGGAGAGCTCCCCCTTCATTTTTGGCCTGAAGGAAGCGCTTGAGTGGGGCAGCAGAATGGACTGACACCGTGACCCAGATTCCTGGCTTCTCTGCATTGCCGATCCAAAGGAAACATGCTACTCAAAGCTATTAATAATAAATATTGCGGTTCAATATGACATGACCCATGGGTTGGATTGGGGGAAAGATATCGAAAGTAGGCTTCGCGAAAATTTATGAAAGTGAAGAGAACGATGAATGTATTAAAGTAGAGAGGAAAATTAATTAATAAATGAACGATACAAGCGTTCGAAGGTAACGAAACATGTGTTAAAATACGTGATAAGAAATTTTCAATTTTGATATTGGTAAGACTTTTTGCCATCAATATTAGATATATTGAGTAAAATAGAGTGACGAATCATACCTGTGTAAGGCAACTCACATTAAATTATGTTTCTACTGTTGATTACTAATGGTATTCAGTATATGAAGACATGTCCTGTGTTTTTGTAGAGAACTAATTTTACTTATTTTATGTTATACTCGTACATCAACACAGACAAAGGCCTTTTTCAAATGAAATAAAATAACTTACTTATTCAGAGACTTTTTGAATGGCTTAGCTCTCAAATTTGGTTGTTCCCAATCAGAGAGCAATGATACATTGATTACGTTCATTGCGAATACACTACTGTAAGTACAATCACAGAAAGCTCTCGCTTTCAAAATTTGAAATAATATCACGTTCATCGAATAAGAATACTAATTTTATATCTTTAATTAATTAGAAACACTTTGCAAATGTAGTCAGACACGCTAAATACAATTTATAAGTTTTTTTTTTCAGACTAAATACTATTTCATATTACAATGTATTGCTGTGTCCGTGGTAGTTCATAATCGAAATCCACATTTGTTTATTTATTTCCTTAAGACAAGAACCACATACTCGTACGTGATTTACAATGGATTATTTTTGGTAAAAAATTACTCTCAGATCATGTTGATAATTTTGAGTATTTGTTTGTAACTTGCGATGAATTAATAAATTAATGGCAAGATTAGTTAAACTGATGAATGCCGAAGATCACACTATGCTGAATATTTATAGCTCTTAGGCTTAATTAGATAAATTTAGGTTAGTCCTGAATTAGATTCATTTTGTCTAATAACTTGGTTAAAAAGCATTCACGTATATAATAACTGTGAGAGACTGTCGTATTAAAAAAATAAATGAACACTTTAGTGTTCTTCATAAAACAAAATAACAATTATAAAACAATAGATAACATTTCAAAACATTAAAAAAACTATTAATTCAGTATACATATACTCGTATATTTCAAAATATGATGCATGAAAATATCAATGTTCATAAAAATAAAAAAATAAATTAATTTAATAAAACCTCACAAGGAAGTAAGACTAGGGCAAATGATAAAAAATAAAATTATTAATAAAACCTCTCAAGGAAGTAAGACTATAGGGCAAATGATAAAAAATAAAATTATTAATAAAACCTCTCAAGGAAGTAAGACTATAAGGCAAATGATAAAAAACAAAATACTTAATAAAACCTCTCAAAGAAGTAAGACTATAGGGCAAATGATAAAAAACAAAATTACTAATAAAACCTCTCAAGAAAGTAAGACTATAGGGCAAATGATAAAAAACAAAATTATTAATAAAACCTCTCAAGGAAGTAAGACTATAGGGCAAATGATAAAAAACAAAATACTTAATAAAACCTCTCAAGGAAGTAAGACGATAGGGCAAATGATAAAAAACAAAATACTTAAAATAAAATGGAATAATCAGTATTCCAGTCAAAACCTAAGATTGAGGAAATGTCGGAGAAGGACCTCTTCAACTCAACAACGTCTACATTAAATATATCCACCAAACCAGACATGGAGTATTTATTGATGGATGCAGACACGATATAAAAGAAATTCAAAATGTATAAGATCAGAAATTGTAGATAGAATAAAAACGCCTAACGAAGCCAGTACTGGTTTTAAAGATATAAAATATCGAAGATTGATGCAATATCAAAAGAACAAGATATTTTTATAACCTATAGTAAACTTATATGATCCATGCATAAAATAAACAGATCGCTTCTATTAGCGATTACCGATGCATCCGTTTCTCATAAGATATAACAGTTTATTTCTGAGAACCCGGAAAGACGAAAGTAACTCTCAAATTACCACAACCATCAATTAGATCAATCCAATAATATAATATCGAATGGAGCCGATCTAGATTCACGAACCAGTTCCCAAAAAGAGGTCTCCATTGAACGTCCATCCACCGTCCGTGGTCCATGCACGCGCCGGATTGTATCATCGTCCCGTATTAGAATTGACAATGCAATAATTGGGCAACAAGATCTGAAACCGGTTTTCTGTGTAATCGGTGCTGTGAACTGGCTGGCTGTTTTTAAATTTGAGTCAAACGTGACTCAAAAGGTTGAATTATTCATTCGCAAGGTTGTTGTACGGAATATTATAAGGTTTCGACAAAAAAATACCCGATATATATCATAGATATACGTCAAAAAATACATCGAGTTGCTGCTGTTCTAGGTTTGGTTTTTTTATTTATTTTCATTATATATTACAAGAAATATTATAAATAAATACATAATTTGTGAAAAAAACACGAGGTAATTCTATGTGGTGTACGATTTTAATGGGTCTGGGTCTGGTCTATGTTTACCATATATAACGCGAATCAAACCCCTCACATATCATCACTCCAGACAGGCCAAAAAGTCCATCCCATAATGTGCCGCATATAATCAGCAAAATCACACCAAAAGTTCACACAGACTTTTGCTACATGTCATTCCTCTTGCAAGCCCAAGTATTCAAACTCTGCCTAATTTTTTTTTGCTCCCTTTTGCCTTTATTCAATTTGGGACCCCACTGTATGTCATGGGAGTAAAATAGGCATATTGCCTTTGGGCAGATACTCCAGGGATGGTGAACATTTGATTAGTTGACATGCGTGTCACGTATTTGCTGAGTTTGCATTTTCTTTCTTTCTTGGTGATAGTGCCTGAGAATGGACTTGAAGTATAACTTTGTTTCATAACTTGCAATCATATAAAATATTTCAGATTTATATTTGTACACTAATGTGAACCCAACAATGGTGCGAGGCTGCGTAGTACCGGTAAGATTGCTGGTGAGTCCCTGACCCAAGCGGGAAAAGAGAGAGAACACTAAGCGCCAGAACAACAATAAATCCAGAAAAAAACTTACATAGTGAAACTTCAAACCGGGAGTTGAACGTGGGACATCAGAATGCAAAGTAAACATACAGCTCCTTACTTCTTACTTTCCTCAGATCTTACTTCTTACTTTCCTCCGGTCAAAATATCATTATTTTAATCCAACCATACTTTCTTTGGTCTTCCTCTACCACACCTTAAACTCACATTTGCACTGTATATTTATTTTGCCGGTTTTTTTCATTCATTCGTTTCATGTGCCCAAAGCATCTCATCTTATTTATCTTAATCAACACATCAGCTTTAAATTCACATTTATCCCTAATCACTCATTCAGTACTATGTCATACCATGTATCTTCTAAGTGCATGTATTTCTATATTTATTCGGCACTTTTCAGTCTTTTTCCACGTTCTCGATTCACTGTCATATATCAAATATGGTACTAAAATAATGTTATAGACTATCTTAACGGATTTTATCATAAAGAAGTTCATATTTTGTTTAAACTAAATCATTATAATACTCGTACAATTAAGTGGAACGCGTGTCAGAGGAAGACCACGGAAAGTACGGTTAAAGCAAGTGAATATTCGGAATGAACGAAACGTAGAAAGTCAGAAAAATCGTAAAAGTTGTATGATAAGGTGTATGGGTGTGGAAGAGGTTAAGAATGCGTGTCAACATAGCAAAGTCTGGAGTCTGTCCTATTTGCCTACCCCGAAAGGGAAACGGTGTGGTGATGTTTGTATGCATGTAATTTCCAGATTTCAAAAGTTAAACAATCCATTATTACTTCGTTCCCGACTTATAACATATTATCAAATTGACTGTATCACGAGAAACGTACAAATATGTATGATTGTTCTTGGACAAGTGTCTCCGGCAACAATAAGAAATATAGTATGGGAGAGAAGCTGTGTATGCCACGGATGCCACTAACATCACATAACAATTGAACGGAAACTAGATAATGGAGAATCCGGGCCCAGCAATCTGCATGAATGCACACGCACATCCAAGCGCCTCCCCAACACAATGCAACCAGGCGCGGCACAATGGACTTAGGAACGACGGACTGTGTAAACGGCTTCAAATGAATCTCGGAATGGAGAAGATAGCTAACGACTAAACGAAATCACTTTCACGAACCTCCCCAAAACTATTTGCCAGGTCGTGAAAGGGTGTTTTTGTAAAAGACGCATCCAAGCAAAAAAGTGTTGCAAGTGGTTTTAACAGATTTAATAAAAAAATGTTTCAAGCCATTTAGGTTGATGCTTTTTTTTTTTGACCTGGCGAGTTTATTGCCATGTGGCAATCTCTTTCAACCAACCAGAAAGATGTTTTTATATGCCCTAAGTTTTAACCAGACTGGAATCCAATTAGTCCGGATCGGTAGACAAGTGTCTTACCACCAGGCCACGGAGGTCGGCTTTTTGTGATGTACTACACAATAACCCGAAAGGTTTTGGTCACTACACGTTGAAACTACTCGTACATTTTAATATATGTTGTTCACCTGCAAATTAACAATAAATATATAAATACTCTTAGTCAAGTTAAACCTTTTTGCAATATATCACATGATAGCCCAGAGTGGATTTTGGTCACAATACGTAGAAAAAAATACAAATTTAACCGTTCGAGTGCCGAGAGTCTATATATAGACATTTTCAAGTATTGAAAAAAAAATGTCCAGCAGTAAAACGGTTAATAGATCAAAGGATTCATATTCTTGATAGGCCAATGTATAGGTGCAATCTAGAGAAAACGCTCGATAGTGTTTTATTAAATGTTAAGACTTCTACAATATTTTGGTCACTATACGTCCACATAAATATATATTTAAAAGGCCGGATAATTAATATTCTTGATATGCCAATGTGCAGGTGCAATTTCGAGGAAACGCTCGATAGGGTATTTTTAAATTATTTAGACCATCTCCTCGGATGACTTCTTCAATCGTCTTGTTAAAGTCAATTACTGTTTTATATTCAATGTTTGTATCTTCTATCTCTCAATTACTCTCATATATAAGCTGTGTTTTTATTTCAAAATGCAACTATGATAACGAAATCAATTCTTGGTTCAATCTAATGTCTGGTAAAGACGCTAAAATGTATTCAATCTACTGTCTGGTAAAGACGCTAACATTTATTCAATCTATTGTCTGGTCAAGACGCTAAAATTTATTATATCTACTGTCTGATAAATAAGTAAAATCGGTTGCGTATTATTTCATCAGTAGTTTTTTTTTAATTAATCATATTCATTCATTCGGATGGTGCCCCTCAAAACATTCGAATTGGAGACATTATTTAGAGAGGTCGGAAGACAACATTATTTTCGACCCAATTAATCGACACTTCGTGTTAAAAACAATTAGGGGTAGGCACGGAACTCGCGGTTCGTCGTCACACGTGTTGGCCATACTGGCATTTAGATATAACAACACTTACACACGTCTAGCTCATGTGAGTATTGTTACCAGGCGAACTATTTTTTTATTTATTTTTAAGCTAGTGTCGAGAATCCAACCCGAATATGGAAATCCAGCGTCTTACCAATTAGACCACGGAGATTATATAAAATGCATGCAACACTCTCACTAATGTGAATTGTCTTGATAAATAAAAAATATATATTAATTTCCCGTACGATTATGTCAGTACTTGAGGCATAGCAATTTTCTTAAAATACGTGATTTAATAATATTCTTCTTCTTTTTCAACTTTCTGTAGACTCAAGTATGTTATTACAGGATTGTCCTCCTGTGATGCTGAGCTCCAGCTATCTCTCCATCGTTTCGGGGGTCTCCCTGGTGGACGCCGTCTATCCGGTACCCCATGCAGAGCTATGTATGGGATTCTTCTGGAATTCATTCTTTGTACACGTTGGTACCAGTATCGTCGACGCTGTTGTCCCCACCTGACCACATCTTAGACCTCACAGACCTCTCGGATTGTAGTGTTCCTTATACGATCACGCAAAGTCTTCCCAGCAATATTGTAATTTAAAATATTTTGTACAAACACATATCAGCTTGAAGACGATTCGGTTAGAAATGAAAACAGAATTTCCAAAAATAATGTAAATACTTGTATTTACATATTTCTGAAATGGCAATAACATAATTGGTGTAGTGATTATTCCAGTGATTTAATTCTTAAATTATAAATGATACTTAAGACAATATTTACACATATTAACCCTTATAACTCCAGAGGCGACATATAGTCGCCATGGTAATTATTTTAATAACTCCAGAGGCGACTATATGTCGCCATTTTTTATGGTTGTATTGTTTACATAAACAAACATCTCGGGACACCCAGGAGCAGGTATAAACATGTTACATTAGTTTCACAACAACTGTTCTACTGTTTAGACGTGTTTCGGTTGAAAAATAATCAGTACGCACCCTTTTACACCGTTGAGATTACACAAGTTTTTTTTTACCCTCTAAAATAATGGAAAAATCGCAACTGAGTGAAAGTGAAGACGAATTTATTTTAAATGTATATAGTGATGAAAGTTGTGATAGTAACATCAATATTCAGACCTCTAGTGATGAATCAGAGTACATTGGTCATAAAAAACGCAGAGTTGGTCCTCTTCTATCATCAGATAGTTCTTCAAGTACTACAAGCGCTCAAGATTCACAAGACGATGAATGGATTGATATATCCAATACGGTGGATTCTCCTGACATTATAAATTTTGACATCGGAGCTCAGAATGTCGGACCAAATGTTCCTTTAACAATCAAAGAACCAAGTCAATTTTTCAAATTATTTTTCACGGAAGAAATTGTAACGGAGATAATACGGGAAACAAATGCATATGCAAAAGTCAAACTTCAATCAAAAGTTCTAACTGCAAATTCTATTTGGCAAAATTGGCGTGATGTACAAAAAGATGAATTTTGGGCATTCATTGGGGTCATTTTAAATATGGGAACAATGCCACTTGCCAATATGCAAGAATATTGGTCTACTAGAGATAATTCCAGAGTCCCATTCTTTGCAAATATTTTCACGAGATCTCGATTTCATCAAATATTCTGGATGTTACACTTGAATACATAAGAAACTGGCCATAGTGATTTAAGAACACGGATTCAGAAAGTCAGTATTTTTTTAGAATATATAAATAAAAAATTTGCTGACTATTTCATACCCAACAAAAATATCTGTGTTGACGAATCAGTAGTGAAATTCAAAGGAAGAATATGCTTCATCACTTACAATCCAAAGAAGCCTACTAAATGGGGAATACGCATTTACGTTTTGGCGGATTCTGAAACATCATATGTGTACAGTATTCTTCCCTATTACGGTAGTATTACTACAGAGAATTTACCAAGCCCAGATTTGCCTGTGAGTTCGAGAATACCCATCTACTTGTTCAGAAAAATTTTGGAGAAGGTACCCCATGCACAAGGATACCACTTGTTTACAGACAGGTACTACACAAGTCTTCCACTTGCTGAAGCACTATTGAAGATGAAATGTCATTTAACTGGGACGATACAGACCAACAGAAAAGGCATTCCGATCACCATAAAAAAACCAAAGTTTGGCAATAAAAAAGTTTTGGCTGTAAGAAAAAGAAAAACAATGCTTTTGGCATGGAAGGATAAAAGAATAATTACAATGCTGAGTACTAGTGATTCTGCTGGCATGTCGTCTGTTTCCAGAACAGGGAAGGGAGGTGTTCAATTAGTTACAGAAAAACCAAATGTAGTACGAAACTACACCAAATCTATGGGTGGAGTAGACCGTGCCGACCAGTATGCTTCCACATATTGTTTTCTCAGGAAGTCATTAAAATGGTGGAGAAAACTTTTTTTCTGGGGAATGGAAATTTGCTCAATCAATGCATACATCCTCTACAAGAATATAAAATTGAAAAATAATGAAAAACCACTAACTCATTTGAAATTTGTCAAGAATTTAGTTGATCAGTTGGTAGGAGACTTTCGGGAGCTGCGAAGTAGGCCATCAACTTCTACTTTTGATGTACGACTAGATGGTAAACTTCATGTTTTGCAGAAGGGAAAGAAGAAGGACTGTGTGGTCTGCTCAAATAGAGGCAAAATGGGCAAACGACATGAAACATATGAGTTTTGCGACACCTGTCCTGGAAAACCTAGGATGCATTTAGGGGATTGTTTCCTCAGATATCATACTTTGAAAGATTATAAAACTAAAAAATAATGTTGAATTGTTATTTTTTTTATCAAAATAAACTCATTTAAACATTTATCTAAAAGTTTGAATAAAAAAATTGCATGAAACCTTATAAATTTTTTTTAAATAAATTATTTCTAAAACCTATCATTTTATAGTAAAATTTCAAAAAAATACCCTGGAGTTGTTGGTATGTCATACAAAAAAAAATCTGGAGTTCAAAGGGTTAAACTAATATACTAAAGTATACAATGCACGGCGAATGTTAACTGATAAAACATTTACCGATACAAACTATGTCAAATGCCTTGTACATTTTATCGCATTCAAGATATTAAATTGAAAATAAGTCAAGGAAGAATACCAAAAACATGATTAAAAGGAAAAATCGACATTCCGAGGATTGCTGCATGACAACAGTGGAATATTAGACGATTATTGATCAAACTAATAATAAAAGGTCAATATTTATAGAGCTATCAAGAGAGCAAACTCTTCTCAAGAAAGCTGTATATGCTTACAAACGAATTCTACTTGCGAGGGGAATCGAACCCAAATTGAATAACATTTTCGTATTAAATGATACAACCTTATGTTACCGCCATTTCGTAATATCTTATAACCAACAATAAATATGTTAAAGAAATCCTAAATGACAAACCATTTGAAAAAAGTGGAAACCAAGAAAAATTTATCCCGCAGCCTCCGACCTAGATTAGGCAAACATGGTTGTCGTATTGACAGAGAATAAAAAATATACATAAATATAATCGATTAAACGAAAAACTTATGTATTACATTGGGTAATTTCCCGCATCTGCATAAATAATACATACCATCACGCCGTCTCCCTGATGGGGTAGGCAGAGGACAGAGCGCCAGACTTTCCTATCTCAATACACATATTTCGCCTCTTCCACATTCATACACCTTTTCATACAACTCCTACGATTTCTCCTACTTCTTGCTTTTTCTTCTTTAAAAATATAATTTACTCCAACCATACGTTCCTTGGTCTTCCTCTAACACGCATTTCACCCACATTTGCACTTTATATTAGATTCGTCAGTGTTTCGTCGTTTATTCGTTCCACGTGCCCAAACCGACTCAGAGTGCTCTTCTTCATCTTATTCAATACATCAGCCTTAAGTTTACATTCATTCCTAATCAATTCATTCCTTATTCTGTTGTACACTGTCACCCCGTGTATTCTTCTTAGTGCACGCATTTTTATAGCATTTATTCGCTTTTTTCAGTTTTATTTCACGTCTATATTTCACTCATATATAAAAATAATAATAATTGAAAACAAACCTATCGCGATAAAGAAAAAAGGAAATAAACTGAAACGTTTAGTGTAACGCTTTGCCGATGCATTCTTATAAAAATGCATATCATGCTCTAATGTGTGTGTAAAAAGTCTACTACAAGAAAACAAACACTTTTCAAATAGCATACAGCTATATAAATTCGATTAAACTTCTAGAAAACGAACTGCAATTCTATTGGTTGATAGCGTTTATTTAAACTTAATGATTACATTTTACTTTGATAAATCTTTCATCGTGATAACTTACAATTTAGTAAAACTTGTAACAAAAAAAATAATGGCCTTATGTGATATAAATACAAAATTATGTGATATAAACACAAAAACCGCAATATACAAGAAAGGACAACGAAGGTGGTGGAATAAAAGGTATTGCTTAAATTATATTAATAATGTATGCCGGAAAAGGGTAAAATATAATAAGGGTAACATTACACACAATGGAGAATAGGGATGACCAAGCCAACTCAGATGCCAAACTAGTCGAATTTATAATGTTACTTAAGTTAGACTTTCGAGGTGTGCATTCAATTATATCGTATGAATTAATAATGTCTGCATGAAATTAGTTAATTACGTGCAAACTTTTGCAGTACAAAATCAGTGTTTACTAATCAAATCTAAAGTTCTGTTGGCATAGATCTAAATTCTAAAATAATCGGTAGGGTCAATTTGCATTTAAGGAAAATATAATAAATAATTATTAAGTGAAATTATTCCTTTTAAATAGAAAAGCTGCTGTGCGTCGATTTAAATTACCGTTTTTGAGATGATATTTACCAAAAAGAACGTCATACACGTATTTTTTTTTGCTATAGTATTCACAAATTGAGATATTCCGAGTGTCCCCATTCCCACGTGGAATGATCATGCATGAAAGAATATTCCGGTACTGATATCTCGGGTATAAATTGAGAATTGAGCTCCTTAATAAATTGGGACGTAACTGAGCAAATTCACAAGAAAGTATGAGAAATCATCGCTACTGATATTATTTTAAGACTTTTATCTACTTAAGCTTTTTTTCTTATATCATGCAAATTATTTTATGTAATTGGTTTTAACTTGTATCAAATAAAAAATAAATAAACTCCCAACCAATTAAATACGCGGATTAACGAGGTGAGCATCCTTGGTAGAAAATAAAACAAGTACTTCTGGTACAATTGTACAAACATCGCGTGACACGAATCATTGAAGGAATTGACCGTAAAACATTTCGATAAATTAGGGTTATCGGAACATATCGGCAATATCGACTGAACCCTCCACAGCCCAGCACGGCTTCCGTGAACCATCCGCTAGAGTATTTCAAGAATCCATTTTGAAATGTAATCGTAAGCCGAACGATGCTCCTCATTTGGACGTTATCATAAACTAGATATTTAAAACATAAAGTGATTAAAAATTACGCTTAATAGAATTGGATATCAAATAACACATTAGTGTGGTGGAATGGTTATTTAATAGTGGAGTAAATTGATGAAGAAGGAATTATCGATAAAAACATACTTATCTACAATATAAAGGTAGAATAACGGATACTCGTTGATCAAAGCGACGACCTCCGTGGCCAACTTGGTAGGAAACTGAACTTCTATTCGTTGATTTCGGGTTTGATTCCCGATGAAAAAGAGAAGAAAACAAAATCCCTAGTATGGTAAAAGGGTTCACCTGGTAACAATACTAGTGTGTGCTAGACGTGGACAAATGCTGTTGAATCTTCACGTGCGGTAATATTGCTAACAAGTGCGATGACGAACTACGAATTCCGTACGTACTTCAGTTATTTTTATTTTAAACCCAAAGGATAGGTGAATGTAACTAGAAGACAATTTTGATTTTTGGTCACGCTCTTAAATATGTCCGCAACACGAATTGAGATCAGATACGTCACGAATTAATTAATTAATGTTGATCAAAATCAGTAAAATGAAAAGGCATAACCACTAGGCAGCAAGTGGCAATGGACCGACGAGGATCTTGGAGAAGTCACAGATCGGCAATGAACGAATGATGATGATATTACAGTGAGTACATCAATTGAATTTAAACCTATTAAAATGGATTAAAAAACACAAGTAAACATGAGCATCGCAAGATAATCAAAACATTTGAGGATTAACATGAATAAGTTATATAAAATGCTCACTTGCAATTAAATTGATTTAGAATTAAATTCATAAACTACTTTCATAAATCAGGTTGAAGTAAACCAAGGATTTTAGACTATTTTATTTCAGAAATTTCCATTTTTTAAATATCAAGAAGCTAGATATACATATATTGGACATGGACTATCAATTGTAGGAAATTTGGAAAATCTTTCGATAGAGAAACCCCAGAAAATAGTGGATTAACACACTTAAAATACTATGTTAAAGATGTATACGAGTATGTGATAGAGATAATACAAATGGTGTTTGATTTTTTAATTAAGGCAATTCAAGCATAGAGATAAAACATAACAAACAAGTGAAATACACTTTCAAAATGGCATTAATATGGGAGAAATAAAACAAAAACAAACAATATTTACA